>JACJUY010003471.1:42937-60043 GCA_014220935.1 Platorchestia sp. MABIK
ACAGGAAATTATTGGGGTGTTATTGGCAGGCAACGTGAATGTTTTGTGAGGGAGTGTACGGACAGGAAATTATTGGGGTGTTATTGGCAGGCAACGTGAATGTTTTGTGAGGGAGTGTACGGACAGGTAATTATTGGGGTGTTATTGGCAGGCAACGTGAATGTTTTGTGAGGGAGTGTACGGACAGGAAATTATTGGGGTGTCATTGGCAGGCAACGTGAATGTTTTGTGAGAAGTAAATCCGAATAGAGTGGATGGTTCCCACAGACAATGATTGGAGTGTTATCGTGGCACAACATAGATGTTTTCTATTGCTTTAATACCGTCGATAACAAAAAGATGTAAAGTTGGAACGATGTAACAATAAAACGCTAGAAAGGTAAACCTGCGCAGAAGTTGAATATCTTTTTGCGCAAAAGAAGGAATGCAATTTCAAGGAGTAGCATTAGAGTGAAGCATCGGTCGGCAGAGTGTTTTTGAACTAAACTTTTGTGTGATGGTTTTTGTAAATGGATTTTGGAATTAATTATTAAGACCTTAAAGCTTGTCAATAAATCCAAGAATCCAACATCAAATATTCACAAATAGAATTTTTTATTTTCAACGACTTACCAATCACTTTAAAACGTAAAAGTGAGAAGCACTGATAGTAGTTTACCACGGATCATCACAAACTCACTATTTATATGTGAATACGTTATATAAAAAGAATTTTTTTGTGGGTGCCGAACATTCAAAGTTCTTAGTACGATTACTTTCAAATGAAATCAAAACTATTAAAAAAATTTAACGCCGGAGTACATAATAAAAGAATTAATAAAACTAGCAGGACCCGTGGAAATTCCACGAACAATGCTATCGTTACGCTAGGTCGACATGTGAAAAAATCGGTCAAAATTACCTTACTAATTCCAACATAACATATTCTAAGCTAACCTATACTATCCCATCCTAATCGAACCGATTCTGATAATTTTTCAAACGTAAAAAAACAGTGGACCCGTGAAAAAATTCCATTTGACATAACATATTCTTACCTAAACTGTCCTAACCTATTCTATCTTAACCTATCCTATCCTACCCTAACCTATCCTACCCTAGCCTATCTTAACCTATCCCAACCTAACTTAACCAACGTCATCGTTACGCTAAGCGGACCCGTGGATAAAAATCGTTTAACACTTCCTAAGATATTCAAACATAACATTCTTACCTAACCCATTCTAATCCAACATATCCTACTATCTTATTCTAACTACGGATGTCCTGATAATATGTCAAACATAAAAAACATGGACTCGTGAATAAAATCCACCATTACCTAACCTATGCTATGAAAATGAATAAAATAAAAATCAAAAATAACAAATTTGAAACAAATTCAAAAAATGAAAAAAATATTAATAAAACAACTAAAAAATAAATTTTGTTTCATTTTTTTAGTTGCTTTTTTCAATTTGCTCATTTTTTCAATTTGTTTCTAATTTTTGGTTTATTATTTTTTATTCCATTTATATTCTTAGCATGAATTAGGTAATGATAAAATATAAACTGAAAAAAGACAAAAGAAGAAGTAAAAAATAGAAAAAATAAATAATTTGAATAAAAAAAAATAAACAAGTTTAAAAAATTTAAAACTAACAGAAATACATAAATGATAAATTAAAAACATAATTCTTAAAAAATTTAACAAAAATAAAACAATAATCAAAGAATAAACAAAAAATGAAAAAAAAATTGAATAAATAAAAAAATATTAAATGAAACTATATTAAACATTTTAAAAATGAAAACCTGAAAAAAATGAGAGACAAATTTGAATAACTAAAAATAAATTTTGAAAAAGGAAATAAGAAAAATGATAAAATTAAATATGTAACAAATAAATAGAAAAATTAAAAATTGCAAGATATAAAAAATGAAGGAACAAAATTTGAATAAACGTTAAAGGAAAAATTGAGAAAAATAAAAAAATTAAAACAGGAAAAAATAAAAATCTGAAAATTTTTTTCTTAGAAATGGAAACATAAAAATGATGAAAAGAATAAATGAAATAAATAAATTGATAAATGAAGAATATCAATTTAAAATAAATAAAAATAACACAAAAAATTTGAAAAATAAAAATGATACAGAGAAAATGAAAGATGAGAAATTTGAAAAAGAAAAAATATGAAAAAATGACGAATAACAAAATTAAAAAATTATAAAAATGAAAAATACAAAAAGGAAATAAAAAAGAAAAAGTACATGACGATGTTATGATAACTGGCCTTGCAAGTTCGAATTCGAATGATATAAAATATATTTCAATTAATAAATATGTCCTTGGCAGCATATACTTTTATATAGTTCTCACCCTAACACACTGGTGATGAAAAGTTCTCAGGAATTCACATTTGTCATTCATATTGTTGAAACTTCAGGGCCAGCTTAATACCCCTGAAAAAAGTTAATTCCATCGCGCAAACCCACATCCAGAACTCAACACGTACCTTCATTCCTGTCTCGGTCCTCGTCGACTTCAGCTACTCGAAACAGTCAAAGCTCGAATAATCCAGCTCAGCTGCAGAGGCTACCTTATATGCATAACAAATTTCCCCATTAGCCATTGTGTTGTATTCGTTCATTTTTACAATAAGGAATGATTTACTCGTTTGTTTCCGATTACGATCAGACAGCATTCAGAAAAGCCCGAGCGGCACAGCCGTTGTGATCGGTGCATGGGTAGAAATTTTATGTCCATTCTCTTTTTTCTATGCTATATACATAACAAATGTTCCTCCTAGCTCTGCATTATATTGCATTATATGAGATGATAGATTTATTGTTTTTTTCAGAAAACGATCAGATAGCATTCAGAGAAGCTTGAGCGTTGCAGGTGTTGTGTTCGGTGCGTGGGCAGAGGCTTTGTTCCCGGTCTCTCGTTGTTTGTGGCTTCTGACTTTTGACTCACCAAGCATCACGCTTTTGTCATGCGCCATGAAACAAATATTTCCCATGAGCAAAGAAGACTACGAAGTCAACTGATCAAGGCCTGTTAAAATTTTCGTAATTCCTAACTTAACCATTTCAGATGGCTTTCCTACGCTAGCTGAACTAGGCCTGCAAATATTTTAATGATTTTTTACTATACCATTTCCAGAAGGCCTTCCAGCGCTAGTTATATCTTTCGTTTTAAAAATAATTGAAATTATATTTTGATGCCTATTTTCTAGGTACTTCAGGCTCTAAATTTCTTTGAAGTTATACTGTAAAAATAAATTCAGAATCTGGAACCAACTGCTCAGCACAGTAAACACTTTTAAAAATCGTAGAGATCATTTTTGGGATGAAAACCTTTCAGCCTCTTGTAGAGGCTTAAAATCAAACGCAGACGGAAATGGGACACCGGTATATTTAGCAGTTTTAAAAAGTAGAATAAAAATTTGTCTTTTCTCTCAAATACAAAAGCCGCCACGAGTGATAATGTTGAGTTACCTCCTCTGTGAAAGGACCTTCTGGACTTCAGTCTTTCGAGCCCAACTTGCTTCTTCCAGTTTTCATGCTTCCTATTCGCTACATTCTCTGTATCTTTTCTTTCTCTACCTCCTTAACATTCTGTTTCGATGAGCAGAGTATCTAGCATGGGAACACACCTTGTGCATAGACTCCTCGTTTTTCACAGTTGATCATAAATGTTCGCTTCTCTTCGTTCTCAGTAGATCGTACTTGTGTTGGCTGGTGAATCTTAACCTTTCCGAGTCTGCTGGGACAATGGGACATATGTGTCCCACCAGATACTTTTCAAGTCCAGAGAGCTAAATATGTCTCAGAAACGTTTGCTAGTATATCAAAACAGACAGTTATAGGTTTAGAAACTATTCGCGCCACGTTTCTGCCATCTGTTGCACAATGTCTATGAGCTATAGCGCCCAGTTGACCTGCTACTGCTGATGAAGTAATTTTTTGAAGAGTTTTTTGCAGATTTTTTCGAGGTTTTTAATGATATTTTATGGAGTAAAATTGCTGCTGTAATACTGTAAAGGAAATATACATTCAAGATTGTTTGTTTCCGTGACAGTCTGCTGGGACTCAATCATCCCAGTATACATAAACTAACATGTCTTCTGGGACACCAGTGTGCCAATGCTTTAATTCTAATAATATGTATAAATGGATTATTTATTGCTGAATCTGTTTCCAGATGGGTAATGGAGCTGAAGCATGTATTTTTACCTGTCTAAATCAATTTTGTGAAAGCCGACTCGAATGGGTGAAACCAGTATAATAATGAAAATCTCCTATATGTTCGTTACTCTTGGTTCCAGCTCATTCTATAATTCATTATTGTGTCTCACTCTTCTCTTCACATAAGCATATTCTAGCAATGTCATGGTTTGTGATCATAAAGCTTTCATATTTTTCTAACAATGGTACTGTGAGCGGGAAACACAAACTGTCAAATACTGGGACAACAAATTTGACAAATGACTGTTTTTCTTGTGCCAAACCAACTTTCTGAGGCCTGTGTTGTTAGAAATTTGTTTATTGGAAATAACCTTTTTTTGTTTTTTTTTTCGTGAGTGTATTATGACAGCATTGTTAATTAACTGACAGGTAGTTAATTATTTACACGAATTACTCCAATTATGTTTTCAATATTTTTGTTAACGTAGTACAACAATTCCTTTTCAAATTTCAGTGTTTAATGAACTCTTTTGTGCTGAAAAATGTCATTCATTAATTTCAGCTGCAGAAAAAAAATTATTTTCACCGAGTTCGTTATTTGGCGTACTAGTTGATCCGTAAGAATAAAGAAATTCTTCCAAATGTCGACCTCATAGTCACGCACGCAGAATAATTTAAATCTTCCTATTTTACTTCTAACTTCAATCCCACATGTCAAAAGTTCCTTTGCTCGTATTTCAATATAAGTTAGCACTAAAAAGAGTGTCTTCAACCGAATATCACTAGGATTATATTTTATTTATTACCTGTATATATGAGCATTATCAAAATCAGATTGAAGCAACGAAAGGAATGCATTTTTTCGTGTTTTTCTCCCAATCAATTGTTTCGACAATTGACGTGAGCACTGCGATACCCTTGTGTGAATATCAAGAAGGATCTTAATTTTAGGACATTTTAAAAATCAATGTTATACATTTTATATATCAACTTTATCAGAAAAAAAATGTTTTTCTTTTTCTTTTTCTCTTCTGGGTGAAGTTTGACGCATACAGAATCATTTTTATTTTCTTCCATCACCACCAGAGACCTGTGCGTGATTGAATCCTCTAGACATGGGACTTGGGCCGTAGTGAAGCCCATTTCGACCGATCCTGTTGCCACGTTCTTTTTTAATTCGTTTCAAATGCATTCCACTATGTTCCAGCTCATTCGGCATTTTCTCATCGGCGCTATTCTGTTTCTATTTTAATAAAAAAATTATTTTATTATTCTATGCTCTGCTTTGTGATGTTAATTTTTTCATCCTATTATATTCCATTTCACTTCTCTTTTCTTCACTCTGTTTCATTTCACTTCACTCCTCATCGTTCCATTTCTCTCCACTCCGCTCCAATTTGTTCAATTTCACTCCGCCCCACTCCACATTGTTCTATTTCACTCCACTCCCATTTGTTCCATTTCATTCCGCTGCACTTTATTCCATTCCAATCCGCTCCACTCCACTCTATTCTATTCAAAGCTTCAATAAAGAATTAACGTCACCATTACTACAAAACTGGATAGCAAGACATCCAAAAATCTGTGAAGTTACTTGGGATGAAGTGAATCTTTGTGGTTACTGATCACATACTACACAGACAACAGGAAAGAAAAATATTAAATCGATCGCTTTGTTCATGCAGCGTAATGAACCTTTCCCACAGTACATTCTTTTTTTGGAGCATATCTCATTTGATCAGCAGCGCAGTTGCTGTGACGCACGAGCTCACCTCTCCGAGTGCACGCCCACGTAAGAGATAAATATATTTTGTATGAAACTCCACGTGCGTTTGTTGCTAGTTTAATTCATACGATCTCTCACAAACTTTGTAGAATTTTCGACGTAGCTAGAAAATAGCTTCTTATTTTAATTTGCAGCTTTTATACTTCTAAAAGGGGACAGAACGAGTTATTAAAGATGCAATAATTTTAGATCAAGATAATGGATAGAACAGCAGCTCGCATCATTCATGGAACGAAGCACGTCTTGAAAATCATTTCCAGCTAGGAGATAAAATATAGAACCTCAAAAATAAAGTCGGCTTGTTATTTCAGATAACAATTCCTATGAGGAAAAAAATTCCAGAACATCAGAGCTGAAAAGGCATTGAAAGATAATTCGTTTACATGTAGCCCCTAACAGCTGCTGCACCAGGTCATAGGGTAGATAATTTAAGCAGATGGAGAGCGCACCAAACGCGAACTCTCAAATTACGAGTGATGAAACGCTTTAACAAAACAAGGGAGAATTTGAGAGCCCACGATTGCTCTACAAATACCATGATGGATCATCGTAAGATTATTTACCAGTTTGTGAGCTTGAAAACTTAAAAGTTTGCATCATCTGCGTTCGGATTAATATTGTTATTTTTTGGTACCTTCAATTTGGTTTCAGATCACATGCACTGTGTGGTAGACAATAATCCACCCATCATTCATTGAGCTGCCCAATCGCCTTCAACTTAGAAAGTTCCACGATTTTAGAAATAGTTGAAACATTTACATTAACTGAGGATTTTTTGTTTTCAAAAATCTGAATGTATTCTCATTTCTCTAAAGCTAAATGCATCAACAGTGAAGTGCTGAGAACATAAGTGTTGAGGTATTGCTAATGTTAGCGAGAGAGGCGGTTATATTAGTCATTGGGGAGTTGCTATTTGCAGTTGTGTAGATTACTGTGTTTATTGCTTGTCCATAGTATTACATTTTGGGTCTGTTATATCGCTAATTGGACCTGAAATATCATAACTTAATCTTTAATTTTAAAAGTTGGGAGTGTAGTAGGCAAAATGGGACTGTAAATCGATAAATAGGTCTGTAATCATTGCAATTGTTCGGATAAAAGCTGCCATTAGGTAATCTACACATGAAGTTGAGCGTTATGTATCTGCTATTGGATCAGTCAACATATCAGTTACCGGGTCAGTAAATAATGTAAGCAATTCATTCATCCTAAGTGATATTTTTAGAGGATTGTTACTCAATGCTATGGCAATGAACACATTTCAACGTAGCTACTTGAGAGCCCGAATAAATTCAGCAACTTCTAAGGCATCCTCTCAAAACACTGTAATGAGGCTTATAAATGTGCTTAACCTGCCGTGATATACTCAACCTAGTCGCACGCTTAACTGATCACGTAATTAGCTGAAAGAAACAGATACTTGAATTATCTAAAGCCAATGGTTTGCATGGATTTTAGTTTTAAGCTTTATCTATGTCCAATGAGATCAGCATATTCTGTTTAGAATTCAAATTAATTTTATCCCATAGTACATTGATCAATCAATTTCTATCGTCTATTAGGAAAGATTTCATAACGTGCCTAGTGTCACAAAAACTTCTTTTAGAAATTTCTTCTATCTGATACTCAAAATTCGAATGCTTCATTTGGTCTTTTTCGCTGGTTTCACCGAAGATCGGACGTCATGTTTTGGTTACAATGAAATGGTAACTGTGTCTAGATCGTCTTTTGAATGGTAAGGAATCCTGAATTTGCTTTCATTATGGGTAAAGTACCATGTTTATACAAATAAAAATGGCTAAAGAATTTCATTGCTTCCATTAATTAACATTTTATACATGAAATTATTATTAGGAAGCTTATTGGGCTCAAAAAGTTCACGTATATCGAAGCTTTCAATTAAATAAATTATTGGTGTAGGCATTGGATTGCAATATGCTCTTAGCTCCTGAAGGCTCTTTTATGAAATGTGATATAAGCTGGTTTAACTTTAAATCTATTTCGTGCCTTTGGTACGGGGAAATAAGTTTTGATGAAGTACTGATTTTTTCAAATCATTCAGGGGACTTGTTTTTTCTAGATTTTGATAGTTTTGTGTTGCTATGTGGGAGACAGTTTTTGGAGGTCAAACTTTTGGTTTTAATTATGATCATGATCTTAGAAGAACTGATTCTTCAATCAGACGACCGGCAATTTCGTTGTGTGGAAGAGACGCATTCTGCTGGTATGAGAACTTGATTTTTTTTCAATTGACATTGATAGCAATTTCATTTACACAATGCAACATTGTAACTTTTACCAGTCCTTGTTTATTTTGTCAGCAATCCTAATCAGGTTTACATGAGAAATGGTTGGGAAAAAGGCGTGCTATCATTGGCAGGAACAAGTAAGAATTTCAAGTAAGTAACTTCGTTGATGAGGTAAAAATAGGAGAAGCCCTAGGACAGACCCTTGTGGATCCTCATGAAAATTTCCAGAAGTTCCGAATCTATATCATCAACAGCAACGTATTGCTTCTGATTCGTCTGATTTAACTCAACCACTTTTGCGCAAACTCCACTAATGCCAAAGTGGTGGAGTTTCAAAAATAATATACTGTCCTCTACGTAATCAAATAGTTTCATAACTCGAAAAACTCGAAGAAATTTCTTATGCAAATGCTTGAATAAATTTTTTTGACAATTTGAAGAAGGCAGTGTTATTGATTCCTTCGCACAAACAATTGTTCTGGTTTAATGTAAGAGTACACCTTTTGATACACAATCGCATGGAATGTGTGCCAAACTCGGTGGTGCATGAACAGTTCTGTATTTTAATAATGGTTTATATCTCTATTCATGAAAATGGGTGTTAGTTCGACAGTGTTAAACAGATTCTAGGTAAATACCTCAGTAAAAATATTTGTTTATAAACTCAAGATGATGAGTTTTATTAAATCAGCTATACTAGGAAGTACGTTATACGAGAAAATTTTTAATTGCCATGTTTTATTTTTCAAGATGTTTATGACGCCAAAAGTATTGTGTAAATTAACGGTAATAACGGTAATAGTATTGTGTAAATTAACGGTAAGAAAAAATAAATGAAAATTAACATGAATGTAAATGATCTATTAACGGCATTCAAAAGTACCAGTAGTACTAGTTCTTGTTAGGTTGATGAAAATTTATTCAAAAATAACATCACTGAAAAACATCACTGGAGAACATCGATGTAACATATCTCAGAAGAGCATAAATTATAAAAATCACCAGAAAATATCATTGGAGAATGTCACAAAAAACACAACTGGAGAACATCACTCGACGACTTCCATCGAATACTTCATTTGTTCGAGACGAAATGAACACAAATCAAGTGAGCTCGGTGAACTGAAAATGTTTTATCGCCCAATTATACATAGGAACGTACATTTTACATGGCCAGATGGCTGGTCAAGTTGTTGGTCTGGGACCGTGTCAGGTGGTTGGTCAGGTGATTGGTCAAAAGGTTGGTCAGGTCATTGGTCAAAGGGTTGGTCAGGTGATTGGTCAAGGGGTTGGTCTGGTGGTTGGTGCAGTGGGAAAAATTCAACCTCCTGATTTCAGATATAAAATGGAGAACTTCCACTTTGAATTCAAATTGTTGATTTTTCAAATCTTTCTTGATTATAAACGGAAAAGTAAGCAGTTATCATGATTCAACTTATATCAGTTCCATACTAGGTATTGTGGATATAGTCTACAATATATGTTTAGTTTATGAACAGTATTTCCATCTGTTTCTTAAGCAATAAATTCATGAATTAGTTGAAGAGTTCAATTATTTTCATTGTCGTAGAACGTGTGATCAATGAACCTCTGATGTATTAATGATATTTTGTAGAATTATTTGATTCATTATATCGCAAGCGGGTTGTATTCATAATTCTAAAGTAAGTGGATTTCATTTTAGTTCCAAGATAAGGTAAAATCTTTCTCTATTAAATAAAACCCAAAATGCTGAAATGAAAAAATGAAATTCATATTCAGGGCCGCGGCATCAAAACTCTCGCTAGTCTCGTGGGATTTTACGTGGCCTCTAACATTATGGCAACACTCTTGTAACCAAATTTATTTGAAATTTCTTTGGAGCAGGTAGTCCAGCACCAACTCCAGAGCTTAGCTTGAGTCGCTCGAGCCGTGCTATTACCCAGCCGGTAACTTGCCATGCCCACCTGACTCTGGCTGTTCACTCAGAGGTCCCGTCCGCAATTTTGCTAGAGCGTTCTTCGTGTGTCGCCCAAGTGCGCTACGACGGCCTGATCTTGGGTTGTGCGTCTCTCAGCACTACACCCAAGGAGGTGGTGTGTCATTGCACTCACGTTGAAGTTAGAGGCTGTAGTGGGAAGTTGGCGCTGCTGTGTTTTTATACGAGCTTATTAATTAACGGAAGACATGTCATTAAATTCATAACTTGAAAATTAGTTGATGATTCATAGCTTTAAACTGTCTTTAAAAATTGTCCTCTGAAACTTGTATTATAACTGTTAACTTGAAACTTGTATTGTAACTTTCAACTGGAAACCTGCTCAATAATTTTTACCTCGGAAAATGCCTGGAATGGGTAACTTGAAAATTCCTTGAAAACTTCTAACCATAAACTTGCTTGGAACTTGTTATGTAAAACTAACCTAATAACTTACAAATCAATGTATGTTATATAACTTATAATTCCAAATTTTTCATATTATTTATATCTCAAATCTTGCCCTGTAACTCGAGAGCTCCAGGCAGTAATATTCTTTGGAATAAGATTTGGCTGAGAACTAACAATTCCTTTTTCTCGAAGCTTGAAGGACTGCGGTGAGAGACTGAGTTCCAGCACGTGACGTGTGTCAAAATCTTGATTGCTGCTCTTTGAATTTGTTCGACTACCATGCTAACAATGTGTAGCGCTCTTTTGTCAGAAGGGGTTTAGAGAGCACCCCGATTCTGAAGACCGAGCTTATGGTTCTCACTTTTGTAACGTTTTTCATCTTACTTCTGCCGTCTCTATGTGAACAAACCAGGCTGTGCTTGTAAGCCTACACTGTGTCTCGCTGTGCGTTCACTGAAATATATTATGCTAGTTTATTGGTTTAGTTAGTTCATTATGTTAGTTTGGCCCCGTTCGTGTGATTTATCTTATCCGATCAACAACGAGCTGGTGTCTGGTGGGGCTCTACAGTCTAATTCATTTAGGATTCCAACTTATTTCATGAAGTAAACTCCAATATTTTGATACCATAAACTGTTACATTGTTACTGTGCTCCTTGTGATTCTCTACAAAACCCTTGGAACCTTGCCTCATATAGTTTTTTGAGAGGTTAGATCTTTTACAACTTTATATGGATAATGCAAGATTAGAATAGGTTAATTTGAAATTAAAATTGGTCATTATGAATTTAGAATCTTCAGTTGAATTTAGAATCGATTATTGTGAAGTTTGAATTGACCATTTATGAATTACAATCGTCAACTGGACGGTAAAAAAGTCATTGTTATAATAAAAAACCGTCTTGAAATTAGTATTAGTCATAGAATTAGGAAATGTCAAAACTCTTTGTAACAATGGAACAATTGAATACAAAGAGACATTTCACGAGACACGAGACATTTCGAGCTTACGCCTTTGCACTTCTACGTTCGGGGGAGTTTCAACCTCAGAAAGAAGGAGAGGAAAAGGAAAAATAAAGTGATGAAAGGTACATAGGAAATGGAATGAAAGGACAGAAGAAAATATGGAATATTTTACGTCTTTCTATCATCGTGTACCAGACCATAATATGAGACCATTTCACGTATTTCTACCATACTATGAGACCATTTCATATATTTCTACCAGACCATGAGACCATTTCTCTCAATTTTATTTCAGTTTAAGTTCCAACACATGAGAAGATAACAGCAAATTATTTCGCGCACAAAATAAACACAGCAAATAATAGAGTAACCATGACACATCCAGTGGGCAGCGATGAAGAATTCAACGGCAGCACTACCAAGAAAAAGAAACACGCATGATGTATACTAGTAGCACCAGTTGATGCTACATGCCTTTTTCTTTTCACGTGCATTCGTTTTGATGATTATCCCAAAACAAAATATCAAACTAAATTAGGAGGTTAAGCACAATACGATCACTGGCGAAATGCATAAATTACTGGCACCAGGAACACGGATAACAAAAATACAAGAACTGAGGCTAATTATAGCACTTTTGCACCGTCGGCAACATTTTTCTTGCTAGCGTCATCTTTTGAATCGTACTGTGTACCGCATTTTCCGCATCACAAATTCTGATACGAATGCTGGCCTGGATTGCCAATCATTAGCCCAATTTTCACCGTTTATTTTGCTGCACTCTGTATTGTATTTAGAGGTTCGACCTCTTCCCTCGAATTACAGGCTAGTTCCGACATCACGTCATCTTCTCTCCCCTCAAACATGGTATTCCCGCCACACCTGTTACTCTGTGCCATCTGCTCCTCACTTAGCAGAGCAAGTAGATCATGCTGCTAGGCCCACGCCCGATTGATAACTTCCGTCGAGCAACAGCAATTGTGCAAATGACCGAGCAGCGAGGAAAATTCCCGCCCTCCTGAGAACAACAAACTGCCTTTAATATATATTCTCCTTAAGCTTTTATTCCCTGTAATTCAACGGTTGATTAAAAAACTCCCATCATAATTAGCATAATTTGAATTACCCTTTACTTTGAATTATGACGGGAAAGGATAACTCATTTCCGCACGCATAACAAATAAAAAAACATCAATTGTTCCTAAATACATTTGAATGATATTCCTGACATTAAAAACAAGTTCAAGATGGCGTCCCAAAATCTAACCGGTTGGCCGCACAAAGTGAAAATTAAAGTTTCCCCACTGTTTAAAATGTACCAAATATGCCGATAAGCTTAATCCCTTGTCACAAAACATCAATTGATTACGTAACTCCCCTTTCAATGATTTCTGGGCCTACATCTCGTCGACAAGCGTTACGTCCATCAATTTTGACTTACGCAAAAAGTTGGCCTCCTCTACTAACGCTGTTTATATTTGCCACTGTCCGTTCTATCCTCGACAGTGCGCGAACCTACTCGCGCAAATTTCCCCAGCTCTGATTGTCTGGCTTATGCGCGTTCTCCCCTTAGTGCTACGTGTCCCGCTCACCAGTCGGTCCCCTCGAGTGAGCAACGCATTCTTCCGCATACATGTCTGAATATCCTTAGTTCACCTTAACTCTCTTTTTTTCGTAACATATCGTTCTCTTCCCATTGTCTATTATACCTATTTATTACATTTCAGTCTTCAATGAATACTTCACTGTCTGTTCAAGTTCGTATTAGAAATCATCCCCTTATCTCTCCGACGCCTGAGGAGACGCTTCCTCCCGATTCACCCTCACTGACACCCCCAAACCACGCTTTAGTGCCGTCGTAGTTTGGCGCGCTTTTTGCATGAATTCTAATATTTGACTTGTTTCCTTACATTAGCATCATATTCAAAAAAAAATTATTAAATCCAATTGTAACGTGAATGTTTTCTCTGAGAACGTATCTTGTGATTTAACTTCAACATTTTTTATGAGTAAAATGTATCCCCTTGAAAATGAATTAAAGAAACATTTATGATCAATACAAAGAATCTAACGTATTAAAAGAAGTTAAAAGAAATACATCATATATCCATGATAAACACCATTATAGCACTTGTTTGAAATCCTTTTACCTCTAAGCCATGAGGTAAACCTCTTCACTCTATTTGCTAAGTTCGTGAAGTTTCCTTTGATCACTAAACGACTGTTTCCAGTTTTCTCACTCTCTGTTCAAAAACAGCAAGTTCTGGTTTTTGTGACATTTGCAGTCTCCGAGACATTCTATTTTCTAACATCTGCTTTACATTACTCTCAACAGCACTCCCCACGAGTTCAAAGACTTTAAGTGTGTGTGATTGAGAGCCTAATTGGAGAGTATGAAAAGCAAGGAAATTCAATGCTGATCCGATCTGCTGCGTGTTAATGCCAGGGCTTGCACGAGTGCGAAAGTTCCTCCCCTAAAACTTTGTTCAAGATTACCCTAAAAATGCATAAATTACCCTAAAATATCAAATAAGCCCATTGCTGGTATTCTATGAAAATATTGAATGTTTCCATGCTTATATGTGTAGAAATGACACAACATCAGAGCCATGAGGATATAAGAAAATGTAATTCTCTGACTTTACGAAGTCACAAGCGTCACGATACGTGCAACATTTTATATTGCTTTCACTATAGTTTATCTTCTTTGTATGGTTACCTAGTTACAAGCTCTGTTCAATGAGCGTAAAGTATGAGGCCAGGCGATCTATTCCTGACTAGCAGAGAGAAGCAAAACATAGTAAGAGGAAATGAACGGCAAAGTAATGCACGAAACATTTATTTATGGAACACAACACAAACACAGTTTCACAAGTTTTGTGCCAAAAAATTAGAGGAATTTCGATGTGAAATAAGTTCATAGACACCCCAATTCTTGGTGCAATTGCAAAGAACGGGGCAAAGAATGTAATGCACTGAATGAAGAATTATGACTCTCCCAAAATTTTTGCAATCAGTATCCTCAACTGGTTCGAATTTAACTGCGCATAGAGATAATTGACGTTGAGTAAGGCCAAGCAGATGTTGCTCAAGGCTCAAAGTTAGCCCCATTGAATTACCAATAAGAGCTTCGTTACAATTAAGAATCTCGCCCCATGGGCGGATTATTTTGTGACAGAAGCCTACATGTCAAAAAATCCAAAAGCCTACAGTCGAATACATGTAGCTCCTCCAAGAATACATGTCCTACGTTAGTAAGCCCTAGTGCCAAGAATAATGGAAGAAGAACCTCGGTTTCTATCTCACAAGCTTTTTTATTCACTCCCAATATCTGTATTTCCACCAAGCCAAAATTTCTTCTATGAAGTCAAAAATTAATTTCTTTTAACAAAGTAGCCACAGAATGTTTGGATCCCATCATAACGTTAGTCGTGTCAGAACAGAACCCTACAATGTCGCTCAATTTAATTTTTTATCATTGAAACCATTTTCATGTGTAGTAAACAATCGATTGGCTGTGCTATCCTCTTTTTCAACAAGATCAACAGAGGAGCTTTTAATTGCACTCTCACTTCATTAATGGACGATGACTCCGAGCTGTTTAGCTTTACTGCGATCAGTTGTTTCATCAATTATTACAGAATATAAACTTCATTAAGGACAACGACAAGATCACTTAGTAGATGTTTACCCAAACATTGTGATGTTTGAAGCTCTTTGTTTCCCTAAGCTTACTTTCTTTTAGAAAAATTTGTTTCAGTAGTTTTAGGAATGAGTCACTTAACAAAATACGCAAATCATGCTCAGAAAGATTTGCACAAATCGGCAATTCAATTTTTATACCTGACATGTCAATTGGATCGTGTGATAAAATGAACAAAGTTATAGTTTGTGTTTTCCTTCTCTGCACTGAGAGATTGTTATGGCGTTGAGTGTTAGCATGAAGAATAATCTCAGATTTACCAAACTTAATGATAGTTGAGCAAATAGTACAGTATACCATATCCTTTGTTGAGGTATAAGACTGAGACTTTTCTAACCGGCCTCGAAACAGTTGTTCGTTTCTCTATCCTTACTTCCATTTTCGTGAAATGGGCTTAACAGACGATAAAATTTGGCTTTGCTTCATGGGTGATGTAGCAGCTTTATCGTACACAGAATCTATTTAATAATAGGAACATGCTGAGACGCAAGTAACCAAATATTTTGTCCCGATGCAGTACAGCAAGTGACTGCACCTGACACAGTTAATTGCACTCGACTGAAACAAAACTACCTACCCTCGGCTAGGGGTGTGTCGTTCTGTACACGTTATGTAGCTGTCCAATTCCAGTAAGAAAAAAGAAAAAAAAACAATTTATTTCCAATAGAGATGGGACATAATTACCATCATTGTTTCTTAAAATATCTTAAAGTTAACACACTTAAATGACACACACACACGAGTATTGTAATACCCATGTCACTAGTCGAAAAATGATTGAGGGCAATAAACTCCTAATCATGCTTAAACTACATTTGATAATACATGTAATGATAATTACATGAGATAACACAACTTCCTGACTTTTGACAGTTTACATGTACATGACATAAAACTTCGCAATTCTTGACGCCAGGAAATACTATATGAATCGCTTGTTACGGCCGATGTTTAAAAATGTTATTTCAAGGAAAGCGTGAAAAAAGTATGTACATAAGCATGTGGAACACGAGGATTACAAGTTTTGGATTTCTAATTAAATCATTATAACATAACGATCATCAGTTGATAATTATTTAGTTTAAATACAAATGGATGATCACACAAAAATGTATAGTTTTTACGGGAATGCTTTACAATAATAAAGAGATGACGAGTTCGGTAATGTTACAAATTGAGAATGAACAGAAAGAAACCACTATTTCTAGCTAAAAATGCCAGTTGTCGGTTTAGTACACACATGTGCATGTATGCATGTAAATATTTACACATTTACGTGTACATACACACCTACGCACAAACATACACCTAACACGTGAACGTACACAAATACATTTCTATGCATCGAGGAAATCACAATACATACGCGTTCTTTAAAATGCTGTGCGATGTTCTGAAATATAGGATAATGAGCAAAGGAAATTCGTGACAACTTTTTCAGTATGTGTTGCTGCTTACAATTTCTAATGAAATGTTGTAACGATGTTTAATTAAATACTGTATCGAAAAGATTTTGGGTCATAAGCGTCTGATTCATCAAATGTGGGTGATCGCGCAACAAATACATGTAGATTTTTAATGAATGCTTTATAATAATGAAGTGAAATGAAGTATTACGTAGTGACACATTCACCCATCTACGCACGCATAGCGTGCACATGTAAATACAAACACAAGTAAGCATGTGTGCAAATATCAGCGTAAACTAGTCAGTATAAACTAGCATTCCAATCGAGAAACACCGAGAAAATACATTATATTACGGCCTGAATTTTATGAAATTTCCGTGCTAGAAATAGTGGCACAAAACAGTCTATCTGAGTCAGAAACATGAAAACGATTGTCCTACAACGGTTCCAAAGTA
>JACJUY010003471.1:71687-85649 GCA_014220935.1 Platorchestia sp. MABIK
TCAGGGTGTCAGCTAAAGACTATGTTTCCTGTGCCAGTTAGTTCTGGAAGTTTTTCGCCGCAGAAGCGGGTTGGCGAGACACTAGCACGGAAAAAATTGCACTCAGGAGTTGATACGCTTTGGTTTAAATGCTACTTTTCGCATCGGTTTCATGCAGTCCTCTTAGATAACAAGTTGTTCCCATTCATTCAAAACAATTTTGGTGTTCCTCACGGATCCATTCTTGGTCCGCTATTGTTTTCCATTTTTATTTAATGATTTCCCTCCAATGCCTACTAACACTCGAATCTCCATGTATGCAGATGATGTTTAAATTGCAACGACAAGCTCTGTGCCAGAGATACCAAATTGGAGCTGAAGAAACATTGATCAGCCTCAAGTCATGGTATTACTAAAATGGTCTCAGGCTAAATGCGAGTAAAATTCAAATCATTATTTTTGGGTCAAAAGATGCATTGAAAAATTTTTAAATCTTACTCTTACGGTTGGAAATGATGAAATTCATCCATCAGAAGAAGCAAAAAATTTAGGTATTGGGTTCGTAGGAAACATTTCCGTATCCCATGTTGAGAAAACTAGCTACAAAATTTCTCGACCTTCAAAATTTTTTCATCGCATAAAAAGTGTGCTCGAAGAAAAACCTAGATTAATAGCCATTCAATCTATAGTTTTATCACGTATTGACCATTATAGCCTGTTATGAGGAGATTTACCTCAATATTTTAAAAAAAGCTACAAAAATGCATGAATTTCGCAGCCAAGGTGGTATGCAAAGGTTAATTCAAAAACAAACATCAGCATCTACGGATGCTTTATTTCCAATTCAAGCCAGATACATATCATCTTGAACATTGGTTTTTCAAATGCCTTATAACTAACACCAGGACGCCATGACGCTTTCCCCCGGTCAAGACTGGTACCCATTTCAGACACCTGGGTAGAGTGGGTGTGAGCCCTTTGCAAAAAATTACAAAGGGCTCACACCCTTACAATTACAAAAATTACAATTACAAATTACGCAAAGCAAAAAATTACAAGGGCTGCGGAAGCGGTATAACGAAAAAACGCCATTATATAAAACATGGATCGTACGAGACCACGACTAAAAACGTTTTGTGCTTCGAATTTTTCTCCTAGACTAAACAGAGAAAATCGCCACCAGCGCCGGGACTCGAGGAGTGATCACGTAACACCTCTCCTAAATAAGCTCAGCTGGACTCCTATTCAGGTAAGGTTTCTGGTGCGCAAAGCCCAATACGGATTCTCCTCTTCATATCTTCGACAGAGCAATGCTGAAAAAGTGCAATTTCATCCCCCAACCGTCATCAACCTTAAGCCGAATAGGAAACATGATGTCATAATCAAATACCGTTCATCTGACAATGAGCAGAAAGCTCTGTCAATATCAGGCGTTTAACTCTGGAACAAACTCCCCAGAGCATCAAAAGCCCTTAAACATTAAGAGATTCAAAACTAAAATAGCTCGTATATTGCGTCTACACAATAATTGGGAGATGCAGCACGTACTGGAAAAGAATTTACGAAATTTATTCGCTAATTATCTTATCTTTCATTACATTATACCACATACACCGCGTTTTTGTAGTAGACGTATGCAATGTGATTGCTTGTATAGGAATATTTAAGCACATGTAAGTATATACATGTGACACTCATATATACATATATAAATATTTAGATATTCCTGTCACAAAATTCTCTTGTTAGTCTTGAGTGACAATGTGTCGTTTCTTACACACTTTGAGTACATTTTGATCACACTGTTTTAGGTTGTTTTGACTTTTCGTTTTGTCCCAGCTATGTTGCAAAAGTTATGATTAGCTTTGTTCAACGATCTTTCTCTTGTTTTTGACTCCGGTGAACTCTTTTGTGCCAGTGCTATTAGCGTAGGAAATATCATAATTTTTATGTTATGGTAAAATATTTCATTCTATCCGAGCCGGTTATTTGGCATACTAGTTGATACGTAACAATGAAAAATTGCCTCGAATGTCGACATCATAGTCTTCGACGCAAAATAATTTAAATCTACCCATTTTACATTCAACTTTAATCCCTCATTTCACTAGTTCCTGTGTTCGTATTAGGTCAAATTTCAATATGAGTGTGCACTAACGAGATTGTTTTCAACAATGCGTCAGTGGGATTACGTTGTCTTAGTAATTTGTATATTTATGCACTGTCAAATCTTAACGCATAGAACCCAGGTAGCAAAATTTATTGATCTAATATTGAGCCAATATACGGTCTCAATATTGACTGGATATTCGAAATGAACATTGGGGAAATACCTTATTTTGGAAAATTCGGTTGATATTGGAATAATATATTGGCCCAATAACAATATTATCATCAACCCAATATCAACTAATTATTGTGTCAATTTTGACTTGATAATGAGGAGTTCCCTACAGTAACATTGGCTTAGTACTCAATTCCTGATATAAGGTTGATATTGGTAAAACAAAATTGCCCCGATAATGATATTTTCACTAACCCAATATCAGCTGATTATTCTGTCACTATGGACTTGATATCGAGGTTATGAGACCAGGTGATGCTGTTTCAGCCACTGGGTTCCGTTTAGCGGCGAGAAGCGGCGGCCTTATTGATACTTCACACCCCATTAAGCATCGGTGATCCGCAGAGGAGATTTTGGAAGTTCTAACTTCTAATTGGTAAAATTTACATTGTGAAATATCATAATTACTGAACATAAATAGACTAAAATTGAGGTTTGAGGGGTAACTAAGGGATGGCATCACTACAAGGTGTTCCTTAGAAAAATACAAGGTGGACGGGCAACCTGTACATGCAATTTGATCCCGTCAAGTGTAGGTAATTGTTCAATACAGAGAAATTTATTGCTATAGTAACACATGACAAACGATTTTAGCATAGTTTTTTCAAAAAACTAGACCTTCGAAACTCATTGGACGACTGAAAAAACAAGAACTATGAACCTGTGATTACAGTAGTTCTGAATCTACATACTATTGTAACGTATTCACATTTCTTGATATCTGTCAAATATATCTGCACTCATTAGTGACTGAAATAACTATTCATTAACTTAATTGGTACATTTTATACAAATTACTCCGTATTATTGGCGTACGAAATCTACCCAATGTTTGGGCAATAATAATATTTATTTTTAACAAATTTTATTAAATTGCGAGATTTTAAATTATTATGAGATTGTTTCCACTGATATGAATATCATACAAATACATATACAACGTTAGTTTAATATTAGAAATAAAACTATTTACTACATTGTCCCAATAACAAGTTGATTTCATAAATAAGTATATCTTTTTTCGATATTGTCTTTTTATTAGCCTATTATTGTAATCCAAGATTCCAATATCGGGTCAATAAATAATTATCAACCCAATATTGGCCTAATAATTTCTTGCTACCTGGGTTGTCTGGATACTGAACAGCATTTTTTATCATAACAAGTTCAGACACAGAAAAATATTCCGTTAGAGAACCAAATGAAAAATGAAAGCAGAGAATAGCACAAAAGAATTTCTTTGCATTACTAATCCCGTTTTAGGAAAAAAGCTAAGGTATAATTAGCTAGCGCAATTATCTACCAAAAAAGTATTTACAATAAACCATACCCTCAAATGATAGATAGGGTGCACTTTTGCACAGGACTCATTGCACAGAATTACAAATCTTGAAAAACAAACTAAACAAGAGAATAGTTGAAGACAGAAAGACGAGCTGACAAGGACAACAAACAAAAATGAATAAAAAAATGACCATCAGGAAATGGCGAAACAAAACTAATTACTATATAAAATTACCCCAATACACATCTCTCGGACCCTGTAAGAGTGCAAAGTCCCAAAAGTGCAAGAGTCATACCACGCAGTGCTATTTTTGGCCATGATACATATTTACAGCAATTGATTTTACATTATAAACTCAGAGTTATGGTTATCACCAGCGTTTTTCTCTGTTCTTGTTGGCACTGATACAAAGCACTGTAAAAGCATATTGGTCTTATTTTTTGTTCAAGGTCAGCAAACAATTACACTTATTATCATGGTGAAAATGAGGAACTTGATGTGACATCAATCCAAGGTCAGCATTTGATTACATTTATTAATATGGTAAAAAATAAGTAACTTATTGTGACATCAATACACATTTGAAAAAAGAAACCAGTCTTTGTGGCCACTCTGTAGCACATGAGTGATAGTATTAAATACACATTTCTTCAAAGAATCTTGCTGAAAAATTATCATTGTTATTATTTACAGAATGTAATTTAAGCCTCCCTTAATTCAACAAAGGTATTATTAGGAGAGGGGATACTGAAGGGGTCATTTAAAGGACATCCTTTCATGGCCACATGTGTCCCCACACAGGATACCAAGTGCATCAAATAAATAATTTTGCACTCCAATTATCACAACTCAAAAACGATATTAAAAAACAATGGAGCTCATTCAATTCTGTTTATAAGCTAAAAAATAATTATGTCAGAAAAATCGTTAATGTAGAAATGTAACAAATCATGGGGAAAGAGACACTGCACATTTACTAACATAATTCTCTATTATCGGAGCTTAAAACATAGCAGATTACCCTATCTTTATTCACCAAGCTCTCCAGAACAACTACTTGAAATGAGTTAAAAAAACAATTCAATCTTCTTCATGCTTCCAATGTTCATGAATAGAACTTGTAAATGAATCAAGTGAATGTGGACTGTTCTGTAAACTTGCTCAGTAATCTATCCAGAGTACTTTGATTTGCATTCCACTGCTCTAGTTTCAAAACAGTCGGAGGCCCAACACTTAACTAAGTTTAAAAAATTGAACTCAGCTTGAGCTCGCCTGACTAGAAAGATCTAAGGATGAGCATAACGGTCGATCACCGCAACATCCCAATAAACAATCAATAAACATGTTTTGGGCATCTGATGCAATAACACGTCACAATTTATCTAATGCAATAATTGCGAAAAACACAGTCACAACACCAATCGCGACCTTACAAAGTCACTAACTGCCTGGGCGATCGCGGTCACTCACTCGTTGTCATGAACTGAAAGATCGAGTCACGAGTGCTTTGAACGAGCCCCTAAATCAAGTTTCAAGTTCCCTAAAAATTGGCTTACGGACAATAACGTTTGGATGTTTGAAATAAATTTTTAGAATAGTTCATAATACTAGACGAAAAAATATTGCAAATATTTCACGTGTGTGTGCGAGGATGCAAGGGTGTATTAGATTATGCCTTTTTGTTATTCTATTTTAGTTCAAACTGGCAAGGCTACCGTAAAATAACAATTGATCTTCAGTTTTTCTAAGGACTGGGGTATGTGACATGTTTCAAAACGCACTCAACAACTAAATTCGTTTTTTATGGTTAAAGTTTAAAATTTGGGCCACGCTCCCACTGTAGCGTGGCTAAAGCAGGCTACATTATTATGCACAGTGCCTGGACACAAGTATTTGCACAACTTAATTTTCAGTGCATTTTAAAGACTTCGAGTTCTGGGTTGGAGTGAAGATCACTTAAGGTTCAGCCAACATTTATTCAACAGACTAGCCAAACATACTGGACAAAAATTACTGATTTCATAAAAAATTAACTGAACGAAAAATAGCATTGGACAAAAGTATTTAACCAAAATTTATGATCCTTTGTATTTTCTTGTACAATTTAAGTTTCTTTTTTACATCACCTCCTGGAAACATTTGAAGGTTTCTAGAAACTCATAGAAGCACATTTGAAGTCAAACAAGTGTGATCAGCACAATCATTTACCTTCAAGATTTCCATGGAAGCGGACCTCAGTGACAACAATGCCGAAAGTCAAAGAACTTCCAGAAGCAATTCGAAAGCAAATAGTTGAACTTCGCAATGAAGGATTAACGTGCAGACAAATCGCTGAACGTGTTAAACTTCCATATTCAACCATTGGAGCTATTGTTCGGAAGTGTCAAGCGACGGATGCTATCTCAAATTTCCCCCCAGCCGGAGCTCCTCGTAAGATCATGAATCGCTGTCGAAAGTACATGCTTAGTAAAGTGACATGAACCCATGACAACCCGTAAAGATCTGCAACAAGGACTTGAGTTTCATGGAGTGGGCGTCAGTCAAAAAACCATCAGTAGAGATGGTTGGATAGTTTTTTGCTTATGATTTACACTTCTTAGTATTGTGAATATAAAATTTACTCTGTGTTTTTCAGCCTGATAATGATGTTCGCACATCGAAACGTTGCTTCTATGAATAGACAGTGATAGCGAATTTTGTAGAGAGTGTTTTAGTAAAGATGATAAGTAATTTTCTTCGTATTTTAACGCGTGATGAACTGGAAAAATTTCGTAAGGTCGAGAAATAGGAAAAGAAACTACCAGTAGAGAATTGCACCGTAGTGGTCTACGGACCTACACTCCTCGTAGGACTCCTCTTCTGACAGCTATAAACGTGTGAAAACCGCTTGAAGTTTGCCAAATACCATCTTAACAGAGGTAGTAAATTTTCAGGAAGGGTAGTGTGGTCCGACGAAAGTAAAATTGAGCGTTTTGGCTGAAATTATTCTCGTCATGTTTGGAGGAGACCAGGAACTGCCTATGATCCTACGAACACCCTCCCTACTGTCAAGCATGGAGGAGGCAATATCATGGTTTGGGGCTGTTTCACTTCTCAAGGTGTAAGGCAACTCCACATCATTGATGCCAAAATGGATAGTTACATGTACCGGCAGATACTGGAACACTAGCTAATTCTAAGGACAAGAAAATTCTTCGGCCGGCGGAAGTAGATCTTCCAGCTAGACAATGCCCCAAAGCTTACGGCTAAATTAACGAAAGAAAGTTTGCTACTAAGAAAAAAGAGCTATCCCATAGTCCAGCCAGTCTCCTGATCTCAATCCCATAGAAAATTTGTAGAAAATACTGAAATCCGCAATACAGAAAAGGAACCAAACAAATCTTGCAAAATTAAGGACACTATGCGTTGAAGAAGGGAGCAAGGTCCCACGAAACGAGTATCAGAGGCTAGTTTCAAACTATAAAAATCGTTTTCATACCGCAATTGCAAATAAAGGTCATGAAACTAAATATTAGACCAGTTTTTTTGTTTTGGCAAAATAATTTTGTTCCCAGTATTTTTTGTTCATGTGATGTAATAAGTTGACCGTTCCATTTTTTCAGTTCGGTTATAATATTCTGTCGAAAATGTTCTCTGAATTCTTTGTAATCTTTACCCCAACCCAGAACTCGAAGTCTTCGAAATGCACGAAAATTTAAGTTGTGCAAATACTTGTGTCTAGGCTCTGCAGCTCGCTCTTGCCCACCTCTGACTTTCTTCAAACCCATTCTATCTTCATACACCCTCGTCGCGTCTAATGTATTCCAGTTGATTCTATTTCATTTGTTTTCTTTATATTTTTTCTTTTCTATTCTTTTCATTATATTTCATTTCGCTTCATTCCTCTCTTTTCCATTCGAAGCCTCAATAAGATTATAACAGCATCATTCCTACAAAGCCGGGAAGTACCTCCAAAAAATCAGTGATGGTACTTGGAATGCCGTCAATGTTCGTGGTTACAGATTTAAACAATTTAAAAAATTTATTTACCACAGGTGTTACAGAGGTAGAATGTTTCTTAAGTCTAGTACAATGGTCAAATTTGCGTATAGCTACCTGTGGGCCCGAACAATTGTTCAGCGTCTTCTAGGGCATCCTACCATCACGTTATTCTAAGGTGTACAATAAAGTTTCACCTAATTCACTTAATCTAGTTTCGCATTTGACTGATCAATGAGATAATTAACTCGATATTTGATGCTTCATCTAACAATATAGGTCATATGGACTATATTTAAAAGTATGTTCGATAAACGATTTAAGAACAGACTGAAGATCGGCGATATTACCCATGGCAAATTACATTATTAGGATCAAACATGTAGGAGGCAAGATTTGACTTGGTGATCTCACACGACTAATATTCTGATAGGATGTGAGACTCAAGATTCCTTTTGAATACTGTGTAAGAATTACTTTCACGGATCTCGCCATAGCCGTGTGTCTATAGGACCTGACTCCGTGCGGCAAACGCGGGTTCGAGTCTCGGCGCTGGTGGCGATTTTCTCTGTTGGGTATAGGAGTAAAAATTCTAAGCACAATACTCCACTCTACCCAGGTATCTGAAATGGGTACCGGTCTTTGACTGGGGGAAAGCGTCATGGCGTCCTGGTGTTAATTATAAGCCATTTGAAAAATCAATGTAAAAGGTGATTTGTATCATGCTTCAATTGGAAATAAAGCATCTGTAGATACCGATGGTTGTTTGTTTGTTATTGAGTTCCAAGTTTTAGTTCCAACGAAGAGGATACTGTGTTGCGACCGGGCCTTTGAATAATAAGGAAGCATGAATTTCCTCCTATTTCGGGTTAAATGGTCATGATGGCCAATTTGCGCAGTTAATAATTGTTTTAGGCTATTGTCGCCATCATTTGTTAATATTTTGTAAATGAAATTACAAGTGGAGATTTTGTAGAGATCCGAAAGTTCAAGTATTTGTAAATTTTTGAATGAATCATTTGTGTGAGCATTATATTCTAGGTTCTTTACCACTCTGATGGGTTTTTTTTGCAGAGTAAAAATTTTTTTTGTTTTATTTTTATCAGTTCCGTGCCATGCTTCTATTCCGTATTGCAGGTATGGTGAAATGAGCGTTCTGTAGAGCATATGTAAGGCTGATTCAGGGAGGAAATTTTTGACTTTATTTAGGATTCCGATGAATTTTGATAATTTAAAACTAATATGAGCGATGTGCTCTTTGAAGGTCAGATGTTTATCTATTATGATACCCAGAAATTTACATGAGTTGGTTTCTTCGATTTCACCTTCGCCAATTTTTATGCGTGGGAGAGATATATTTTTATTGTATGAGAATGTAATATATTTTGTTTTATCGATATTAAGGCTTATTTTATTAGCTTTAAGCCACGATGATACCTTGTGGAGTTCATTATTTTTTACTCTCCGCAATCATAGCGGAATTTTGGTCCGAAAGGACCGCAGAAAGCGTGCTGTCATCAGCAAAAATTATGAATTTGAAAAATGATGTAGATTTAATAATATCATTGATAAAAATCAGAAATAGGAGAGGTCCAAGAACAGATCCTTGTGGAACTCCTTGGCTAATTGTCAGTGGGTCCGATTTTGCGTCGTCAATGACAACGTATTGCTTCGGATTTGTTAGGTATGATCTGAACCAATCATGGGCATCTCCTCGAATGCCATAACAGTGTAGTTCCGAGAGTAATATGTTGTGGTCCACACAATCGAATGCTTTTCGAAAGTCAAAAAATACAGAGAAGACAGGCTTTCAAGAAATACAGAGAAGACAGTCTACACAGAATATCAGTGAAGACAGAAATAAAATAGGTCGCTCTGTTCATTCAACAAACTAAGTATTTTATACAAAACAGCTTTTCGTTGGAGTATATCTCATGTGAACACCTGTAAGTTCACATGTGACGCACGAGCTCAACTCCCCACACACTCGGACACGTTTGAAAAATAATCTAAATTAAACTCCAGGTACGGTTGTCGCTGTTTTTTTTCATACCAGCTCTAGCGACATTCGAATGTTTTTTACGTTAGTAACACGCTTCGAAGAAGGGCTTCTATGTTTTCTGTAGCTTTTATGCTTCCGATAGTGTATATAACAAGTTACATACGAAGCCATTATTTTTGGATTAAGATGATGAATAGAACAGAAAGGCTCATCGATGACGGCATGTCGCACGTTTCAAGTATTATTTCAAGCGTCAGGACAAAATATGGAAACTCAAACAAAATCTAACTGCATTTTATGATAACACTGTGCAACGCTCAAAAAATTACAATGATTTTCAAACGTAAAATGAAGGGGGAAATCCATTTTTGCCATTTTTTACGTTTTAACACGTTGGCGTCCTATGGGGACATCAGAGTACCACTAGGTAAATTGTGCAAGTCCCGAACGTGGGGCCACCGCCGTCGTCATCCAGGTAGGGAAGAAAAGCCTGAAGCGTTTCTAGCAGTTTACTGGAGATCGGAGCGTGCCGGGCCGTGCTATCGACGGAAAATGCTCAGTCAATATGCGATTGCGTAGACACGACGAGCGCTTTTACGCGGCTCGGTGGCTCGGAAAAAAACTATCGGCCGAAAAATAAAATATAAACAAAGATTTTATATTTGAACAGATTCAAAAACAAAGTCTAATCAATAACGCAGATAGCACCGTCCGCCACAGTTGAAAAAACGTAAACACAACACTATAGAACTAGTTAAATACAATAATGCAAAGCAAATGGGTTAGAGACTTCAACGCAAAGCGAAAATGGGTTTAATACTTCAACGAAAGGTAAAAATGAAAAGGATGGCTGAAGCGATAATAAATAAAATCTCCTTTTCTTCAAAAAATAAAAATTAAACCACTCGTTACAACACCATTACACAATACATGGTCCGTACTAGACAAACAACGCAATAGGCACATGGTTGTAAAAACGCTAGTTATAACTCAGAAAGAAACTATTTACTGATTGTGATAACCTCTACCTAGATTATTATTATTAGTAATGGGTAATCAAATAGTAGCCTATACAAGGAGTATAGCAATCCCTTACTAGACATAGACATCAATAGGCAAAGCGACATAGCAATAGCACCACATAGGTTAAATAGTTCACTCACCTCTGAGATATCTTCTTGACTCGGAACACTCAACTATATGATGACCAAACGAGATTAGAGCGGAAGAATAGAATGAAATATAGGAATGAAATAAGAGTTAGTAGTAGGTAGTTAGATGTAGTGAGAGTAAGTACTTAGCCTCACTTTATTAACTTCGAAAACACGCTTTGCCGACATTTTACTGTTGTTGAGACCAAGGCTAGTAGGGAAGTGGCTTGCAGGTGTTGACACCAGCAGCGTTGCCAACATTAGGTCTATCTAACTAGTGACTGACATTTTACACTATGTTACACCCCTCCCTCCTTAATTAGACCCCCCCCCCTTCTCTCATGTAACCCTATCTATTCTACCTTGTCAATCCTAAAGATCCAATCTCACTACAGGTTTCCGAGCTCGGTCAGACCTGCGTGAGATGCTAGCACTTGGAGGCTCGTGAATCATTGCCTTCTGGATGGGAATCGTATAGTAAGGTGTCTCTGGGTCAGGTTCATTAGTCGGAGGTGTCGGGTATGAATTTCAAGCAGGTTGTGGAATCAACACGGTTTCCTCTGTAGGTTGTTCAAGGATGGTGTTCGAGCAGGTAATAACTTGGTCCTGGTGCCGACAAATGACCTCTCCCTCCTGCAGCTGGCTCTTGTGTGATACCGGACCCGTTTTCTCAACGGTGGGAACAGGGGTCCATTTCGAGGAACCCGGCGTGTACTGACGGACCATCACAGGTGACTCCGGCGGAATGACAACCGAGCGAGACCCTGGGTGGTATCTCTTCTGGGCATCCGAGCGTTGAGCGACTTTGGACGCGATTGCTTCTGACGGCCATAGTAGATCAAGACGAGAGCGAACTTTCTAGCCCAACATTAGCTCGGCGGGCGTAACTCCTGTTGACGTGTGGGGTGTTAGCCGATAGTTGAACAGGAGCTTGTCCAGTGCTAGGCTCAAGGGTTCCGTTGACTTTCGTATATTCTTCTTGAACGTTTATACCATACGCTCTGCCAGGCCATTAGTTGATGGATGGTATGGTGCTCTCTTAATACGCCGCATCCAACATGCCTTCATAAATTCTTGGAATTCGGCCGATGTGAAACACGTTGCGTTGTCCGAAACATATTTTACCGGAAATCTAAACGTCGCAACAGTGTGTTTCAGGAATGAGATCGTTTCAACAGAGGTTAAAATAGTTGTGGGAAAAATTTCAACCTATTTAGAGTGTGCATCCACGTGCGCTAAATAGTATTTTCCATCCATTGGGTCCGTGTAGTGGATGTGTATGCGATGCCAAGGCTTCGCCGGCCAATCCCACGGATGGAGTTCAGCTTTCGTCGGTGCTGCTCGGGTGCTCAGGCACTCACTGCATGACTTAGTCGTTTTTTCTAGGTCTTTGTTCAAGATTGGCCACAGCACACAGCTGCGAGCTAGCTCCTTCATCGTGGATGATCCTGCATGGCCAGAGTGAAGTTCTTCACAATAGCTTGTCTGAGGGCTTGGGGTACAATAATTCATGCTCCCCAGAGCACACAGCCATTTTGTGTGGATAGTTCGTCTCTCCTCCTAGTGTACGGAGTGAGATCGGGGTCCCCAATTACCGTCGGACAGCCTACCTGGCAGTATTTGTATACTTTCGAAAGTACTGTGTCCCTTAGGGTGCCGTCGCGAATGTGGGTGCTGGTGACCGGAGCTGACTCAAGGAAGTTTACTAGGGACGTCCATTCCGCTGGGATGAGCGTGGCTTCCTCGGGAGTTGTCAAGGGTCGATGGCTGATAGGATCAGCTGTGCCCAACAGTACGCCCGACCGGTGATGCAAGGTAAACTTGTAGGATTGCAGCAGTAGAGCCCACTTTTGAATGCGCCCGGACGCCATCGGCGGGATGCTTCTACCAGGATCAAATAGTCCAAGTACGGGTGATGACTGTGAATTCTTGTCCCCACAGGTATCAATGGATTTTACGCAGCGCAAATATTAGAGCAAGAGCTTCTTTCTCAGTCTGGGAGTAGTTCCGCTCTGTTGCCGTTAGAGTTAAAGAGGCCAAATAGGCGGGGCGTTCAATTCCATCAAGAAAGTGACACAACACCGCTCCAACATCATACGCACTACTGTCAGCCACTACCACTATGGGTAGGTTAGGGTTATTGTATATTAAAATATGCGTCGTTAGAATGTGGCACTGGTTTTGTGAGTAAGAGCTCTGGAAGCTGTTGTTACGCTCCTCCTTTGCGAGCTACGGAAGCTGTTGTCACGGTCCTCCTTTACGAGCTTCGGAAGGTATTGTTATGCGCTCTTGCCCGACTTTCGGGCACGGCTGGTTTTAAGAGGAAGTCGTAACCGACAGAGCTGAGTACACTGATACGTTCGTACCAGAGAGTTTCCTTACTACTGCTTTGGTAGTCTAAAGCTACTGAAACTGTAGTTTTCAGCTACAGCTAAATAAACCTCGCGTTGAATTGAAAAGAAACTACACAACAAGGGTCAAAATGGATTAAGGTCTGAGAGTATAGGAGGGCTTGTTTAGATTTCTGGAATGCCCTCTCCTGGCTTGCATCCCACTTCCCAGGAGTTTTATTCCTCAGTAACGCATTCACGGCCTTGTTGATGAGGCAAGAACAAAATAGGGACTGACACAGATGCGGACAATCCGAAGTGTTGCCATCTAGATATTTCTAACTAGTAACTTACATTTTACACTAGATTGCACTTACCCTATCGGGTTCGTTGGTACCTGTAGCATTAGCTCCAAATCATAAAATTCTCATTAAGCATTAAATAACATAATTCTTTGGATAAAATCCCTTACTGTAATTTATTACTAAAAAATTCCTACTTAAAATTAATAATGTCAATGTTTCATGTGACTTACACAATAATTATCCTCGAACATGATATATGTTTCGTCAAATTCAGAGTTTAGACGATCGGTATGGCAATACCGAGTAGCTAGCGCCGGTCGACGCCATTGCTTTGCCTGTCGTCGTGTTGATAAGTAACAGCTCTTCGCCTAAGTCAATAATAGTGAATTTCGTGATACTGCTTAAGTCAATAATTGTGAATGTGCCTTGTGTGATAATGTAGAATTTCATTGTGTTTCTCGTGATACTTAATTAGGTATAAATCTAGTTTTGGACGAAGTGTCTATGAATAGTCTGTGAGCTTGTAATATAGCGGGAAGTGTAAGTTCTAGTTAGACATACCAAAAGTTGGCAACGTTCGTGAGAGCA
>JACJUY010003472.1:0-26562 GCA_014220935.1 Platorchestia sp. MABIK
ACAGTATCAAGACGAGACAGAGCAGAAGAAGCAGGAGCAGGACTCACAGGGACAAAACTACATCAAATGAACACTACCAAGATGAGACAGAGCAGAAGAAGCAGGAGCAGGACTCACAGGGACAAAACTACATCAAAAGAACACTACCAAGATGAGACAGAGCAAAAGAAGCAGGAGCAGGACTCACAGGGACAAAACTACATCAAAAGAACACTACCAAGATGAGACAGAGCAGAAGAAGCAGGAGCAGGACTCACAGGGACAAAACTACATCAGAAGAACACTATCAAGACGAGACAGAGCAGAAGAAGCAGGAGCAGGACTCACAGGGACGAGGTAGCGGCGTATCTCTGTGAGGGCGTAGGCAATACGCGCGTAGGCCTCAGCAGGCGGCGCGTGGGCCGTGACCTCCACATGGAGCTCCTCATGGAGGTGACTGTACTTGGGGTCAGGGTTCTTGCGCAGCTCCTCCTCCTTGGCCTTGTCCCTGAACGATCCCCGGCCCAGGATCGCCATTTTGGTCATGGTCTCCTCCTGCAGCCGCTTCAGGGAGTTGCCTTTCGGACCAAGCAGCTTGCCCACGAAGTTGAACTGGAAACATGTCGAATGAATCATTTATGCATCAAGTAAAACCTGTGGAATAATTTCCTTTAACGATGGCGGTAAATAAGTTGTCAAAACACACAGTAAAATCAACAAAAAACATATTTCCAGTAACGATTATGTAAGGATTAACTTAATTACTCACAAATAATTCATTCAATTCACGGTTGCTGTAACAATATTTAAATCAAGTACACCGCAAATGCAACACTCCTTTCAAACGTCATAAAAACATACTCTGGAAGTTAAAAAGACAAATTATTCGACAACTTTTTCCTTCATTACGACCATCAATTTGCACCAGAGAGAGGTAACCATTAGTTGCTAATTTCGAAATGTTTGTATGTGTAAATTTTCGTTTCTGCTATGGTGTAAATTCCTCCAAAATGTAATGTAGGCTGTTTGATTTTTTTGACTTGTGTTTTAATCAAACTAAAATGTGATAATGTGATAAAATGGAGGTCAACGTTGCGCTGAAATGAGAGTTAACTGGTCAACATGGAATCGAGCATCAGGGGGGATATGAATCTTCAAATTCATATGATCCTTAACGAATTGTTCATCACAAGTTCTGCCAAAATGAAACTCTACAAAGATCTGTAATTACAGTGAAAAAATCAGAAAGCATTCCGCAGTATAACATAACTAATTTTTCACTCTCGTCGGCGCGGACTCTTTATTGCGTAGGAAGATATGACGCAACAGAGAGCCGAGTTTGCTACGGACTCAAACAGATTAGATGATTAGCTAGTTTAATAAAGCCTTCCTATCCGCGGCAAAAAAATGCGATCCAAAGAGAGGAAGGAGAAAGGCACTATTTGGTATGGAGTTAAGGGAACGCAGAATCTATGCAGAAAGGGCATAGAAACAGTAAGTTGAGAAAGATGATTAAGAAACAAGATCATAGTCAGAGAAGAAAATAGTAGGTGCTGAAAAACAGGACAGCAGTGAACCGAAAAAGATGGTCCTTAACATAACCAAAATATTTTTTGTAACAAAGAGAAAGCCCTCCTCACTCTCAGCTAGGGCCCTCACACATTTTCCCCTGGGGGTGCTAATTTCTATAGATTTATTTGTATATATATATCACGTCGCTATCATGAACGAGAAACGAATGCGGAGGCAAACTACAAAACTCCGCTACTTGAGAATGTGTCCCATTTTTATACTCAACGCAGAAAATACATTGTTGAAAGCATATATGGTTTCATATATGCTTGATGCAGATGCACAAGTCGGCTTGCGTGTTGAATCCATCCTCAGCTGTGGCTTTCAGCGAAGACACATTTTTGAAACTCAGAGTAAACGAAGACATCCCCATCTCTCCGATTGAATCACAATTAACTGTTAATTAAGCATCTGCCGAAGTTTGTTATTGGTCCCGATGTACAGCTGCTTGTTCCCACTGACTGTTTTAAGAAGGCGGAGCCAAGTGAATTCTGTCTGTGTGAAACTCTTTGTTCAAATGTTGGTCAATTTTGATTGCAATACGAACATATTTTCATGGAGTGAATATTGCAGGAATAAAATGAATCTAACAGCATAAAAGCCTTCAAAGGCTGCACGACGACTAAAAATAATCGTCAAACTGCAACAATAGAGTGAAAAAGTATTTTTGAAAGTTACACTTTTGCTAACAAACTCAGCTTTCATTGGTTGTGCTGCAAGAGGCTTTTATAAATACAGCACGCGCCAATGGTTCAAAAGCGGCGATGGAGAGCCAATCAAGACAAGCTCAACAAGCTAGGCACACACACTCTCCAACTTCGCCTTTTGTGCTGAGGTAAACTGAAACGCTGTTACCCCAAGAATATTCAATTTTTCGTAATAATTTCCTTACACCGTTTTTCCTGCACCGTCCAAGTTTTATTTCAATTGCCAATGCGAACGCCTTCGCTGCTACGGCGTTAGAGGATTCCGGTCTCTAACGCCGTAATAGCGAAAAAAACATAGGCATCTAAGGATGCTTTATTTCCAATCAAGCTTGATACATATCACTTTGTGCATTGGTTTTTCAAATGCCTAATGACTAACACCAGGATGCCATTACGGTTTCCCCCGGTCAAGACCGGCACCCATTTCAGACATGCTTTGAGCTTTTTCCTTATACCCAACGAAGAAAGTCGCTACACAGCGCTGGGATTCGAACCCTCGACACCCTCATGGAAGGGCGGGTTCTTTAACCACTCGACTACGACGAAGGTGTTCGCATTGGCAATTGAAATTAATTTCAGTTTTCTGATGAGTGAATTTCAAATAGGCGAGACAAGAAGCTAGAAATAGTTTCCCAAAACCGCATAAATGCTCTGACATTGCGGTACTAGCTGATTTGGGTTACCAAATGGTATTTCTGCAATAAATTTCAAATGTTTTATTCGTATTGCTTACTTTCATCACCATTATCAGATGTGGTTGCAAAGGTTTTCAACAGTGGAAATGAAAAAATATTATTCTGTTCACGAAGACGACAGTTCCAGTATTTAAGATACCGCAAGATCGCCCTGATCGCCTTCGTGACGCATGGTACGAAAATTTCGACGAATTGCGCTCGGCAACATTAAAGTGTTGTGGACAGTAGCTTGGTTGAAGAAATTAGGAGGCTAAGTGTACATAGCTGATCTAGCAAACCTGAGACCAGCAGGAGGAGTACAACTGGCACTTCTTAATCATAAAACTACATTTTTAATCCGATTAACTCAGGAAGTGCTCATGACGAAGATCTTTAAAATTTGCTGAGCTAGGACAGACAATATCAGCTAATCCGCGTATCGGACAGACGCCGCTAATACGAGTATATGCTAGAACTGCGCTGTACGTCAAATACTTAGTACTCATACAGAAACCATCGCATACAAATTTCGTTTAACACTTAATCACGATTTGTGAGCCTCTTTGAGGAAAAAACGTTTTTAAATAAGGAGCCAGACTCCTCAAACTCCAAGTAAAAATTAAACCTGCGTCAGATTTTTGCAAGTGCTGCTGATCAGTTATCGAATTCATCGTGCCAAACGAGAAAATTATGAAGCTAAATGATGTGACGAGAGAGGTAAGCAAGGAACGATATGCGTGGTGCCAGCAATCACATCTGCTTTCCAAAACGTTCGCCGCGATGCCCGCGGAGCTCCAGAGCAAAAATAGACCCCACCCGAACAAAAACTTCAAGCACAGAACAGGAGCCTTCATGCCGCCGTCGTATCGGTTGTCGCACTTTTGAGTGCGTCTTCCTCGAAGCAAAACAAGTCCATTTGGAGAGCAAACTTTAAGGATAAAAATAGAGGCACCAAAACTGAGAAACAAGAATTTTCTTAGGTGCGCTGCAAATACAAACTCAAACTCTACGACAGCTAGAAATAATCCTGAAAGAAGGCAATACTCTTCAGAAGTTCGCGATAAAATTGCCGCTGAATATCAATGAGCACTTGAATTTTAATCCACTTAACATAGAAACTTCCAACACAACAGAATACACCGGCGACTTTTTGGTATTTGTCGCACACTTCAAATTTCCCGTGAAGTTAGAAAATCGAAAACAGTTCGAAGGACATGAGATGCTGTACATTTGTCTCGACTAAAAAGCTAAGGTTCAGTCGATTAAATTGAAACAAGATCGAATTAGTTCACTGAGAACAAAAAATCGATGAACACGAAAGTTTGCATGTAATGAACGCGTAGTAGTTTAAGTATTAAACACGTCATCTTTAGGAGAAAGTTTGGAAGCCTCAAAGACAAAAAAAGAAAACAACCCCGAGTATAAAAGAAAAGTCTGGCCTCCTTGAGCTCATTTGAGGGCCTCCAACTTTAAAGTGGGGTTGGAAGCTGCGCAAGACAAGCCTCGTTTCTCAAAAGCTAACTCGGTAAGACCGCGTGTCTAATGTCAACTTCAATGGCAACAACACACACAAACTCACAACACACACAAGCTCACAAGGCGCGTAAACACAGCCGCTTAAACACGCAAGACACAAGCTTTCCATAAAACACATCTCATCTCATACAAATATTTGATCGCAAACGAGGCTGCTTTATGATATTTCATTTTATCTCGCCACTGGGTGAGAGCTTCACAAAAATTACCGCGCGATTGTGTAGTGGCGTTGCAGTGCGCATTTGGTCCATGTGATTAGCTAATGAAAAATGTTGCTGTCGCAACGTGTCTTTTGTTCAAGCGCCGTGGGTTGAATGGACTATTGTTCCGCACGCAATTTATTAATTTGGCATGTTAAGTAACTACTTATTTAATATTGAAACCTCTCAGTTAGATAAACCTCGTTCCCGTCTCAGCAGTGATTTGGAATTACACAGCAGAATTTGAGTCGGAAGATTCTATATTACACAACAGAAAACGAGTCGGGAGATTCTGTATTACATAGCAGAAAATGAGTCGGGAGATTCTGTATTACATAGCAGAAAATGAGTCGGGAGATTCTGTATTACATAGCAGAAAATGAGTCGGGAGATTCTGTATTACATAGCAGAAATTGACTGAGGAGATTCTGTATTACATAGCAGAAATTGACTGAGGAGATTCTATATTAAATGACAGAAAGCGAGCTGTAAGATTCTATATCATAAAATAGAAAATGAGTCTGGATTCTATTTTATTAAATAGTAAATGAGTCGGAAAATGCGATGACCAAGATGAGATGCGGCAAAAATTGATGCAGAAATAAATGAAAAAACTAAAAGCAAACAAAGACCAGAAATACTTTTAAATTATTGATAATATGGAAGAGCTCTTGATGCTGTAAAAACAGAGGATTAAAACAAAACCTGAAGTATAATTTTCAACATGTAAAGTAGAGAATGAAAATTGAAATTGGCGGTACACATGAGAATTAAAAAAAAATGTTTGACTAGGAGACACTGACGTCACAAAGATTAAAAAGCGAACGAGTGAAGTTTAAGAAGCCCCAGCGCAATCCAGAATATTAAAAAGGAGGACAAAAAATATTTTACCGGAACGCTGGCGGGAGCGATCTTCTTATACAGTATTGCAAAACCGAGCTTGGTGTGACTAGATCTGCTCCCACGCCTGCTAGACCTGCTGTCTCCCAAACTAGATACCTCTACTGCACATTATAACCGCTACAAACTCTTATTTTTATACCACGCTCCACTGACGTTATTCGACAACTATTCAAAAGTTGTCCAAACACGAAAAGGGAGGAATCAAAACCAAAAGAAAACAGGACACGAATTTACGCACTTCATTTAAAAAGTTTTCGCAAATGAGTTACAGATCTGAATTGAAACATCGCCGTGAGTTCTGTCGGTGCCGGGATACTGTCGAATTAACATAAACTGTGAGTTTGTGCAGCTCGTTGCCCTCGCTACACAAACACATACGCACACATGCACCCAGGGCCGTAACTTGATCGCATGAGGGCTGACGGATCGGATAAAGGATGAACAAAGAAACTAGTTCCGCCACCATTTGAGTCATGCATCATAGAAGTTGGGAGTGTCATTCTAGGTACTTGAAAATATACACCTCAATTTTAGGCGTGATAAAAGCGTGAAATACGTCTTTGTTAGTGGATTATGCCATTACACTTCCGATTAACCATTTTAACTATCGTGACTTGCTAGTTACGTTGGTTAGGAGCGGATAATAATGGTTTAATTAATCTACAGTTCACACAAGCCAGTAGCATTAAATAAACTGCGGTACAAAAACTTATCTCGGTTATTTATTTTAAACGGACACCAGTGCTAAACAACACAACACCGGCTCTAAACAACACAAAACCGGCTCTAAACAACACAACACCGGCTCTAAACAACACAACACCGGCCCTAAACAACACAACAACTACGCTGAAGTTTGCCTCGAAGACTACGAACGGCAAATTTACAGGAGGCGCCTCACAATGCGACACTGAGCAGAAGTTGTGACAAAAAACTCATATTGAAGCACGTACGTTCTGTCACGCAAGAGATCATGAGGATGTGCTCCCTCGAGTGGAGAGTCAACAACGCGACAAGGAAATCTAACCCTCTCCAGAGTGAAGGAAAATACCAAACTTCACGAATTTTCAGCAAGTAAACTACATTGAAATGCCCGAGGAATTTTTTTATTATCCGTTGGGAATGAAGTCTGTGACTTCAAAACTGGAAATCTAACTCGCAGCGTCGATACAGAGATGCTAAATTTTGATCGCTCCATAATGTTGTGGATGCTTTTAATGCTCAAGTACACTTAGATAAAATGAAGTTCATCACTCCACATTTTTGAATGAGAAAGAGCGAACAAATCACGGCAGCTCAAAACTCGCTGTCATGGGGACCCAATTTAGCAGAAGCTACTGAACTTTGCGACGGGAAAATTGAATGAGCTTTCCTGCAGCGGGAGAACAAAAGCGGCCGAGGCTCCATCACAACACTTTGTTCAATGGAGCTCCGAGCAAATACAAGCTTACTACTGCGCGTCAAAGGCGAGGCTCCTGAAAGAACGGCTCAATATGAAGAGCTCAGGCTCCCCAAAATGAAGATTGGCTCCAAAAGTATACCCTGACTTATCGAGTGGCTTCATTTCTGGCTGGCGCAGCACAGGCAACTCATTTCTTAAATGAGAGTTGGCGCAGTAGGGCAACATGTGAGAGAACTTAATGACAAAATGGGAGAAATTGTGTTTTGGAATAACAGAGTACGCGAAACTGCGGCGCTTGCCTGGGGAAAATAAGGATGAAATGGAGTTGAAAAGTTGGCTCGCAGCTTCACTCACAGCACAACACAACTTCAATTTCGCACGCCTAAAAGCGCGTATTTAAGGGACACCGTTGCGTACGATAGAAGTTTGTATCAAACTGGAAGACTGCTCTCGTACGACAGCAAGTTTTTGTCACCAAAATCAGTTTTATATATCCTAATTTAACAGGATAGGATTTGTTAGCTAGATCGGAAACTATTTACTGTCGTTGTGGGAACTGTCTGAGTAGAGATAGAGACTTCCTTGTCTTTATTTGTCTTAAATGAAAACAGAAAGAAGTACGTAGTTTGGCGCAGTTCTCGACTACGAAACGAAGAATGTGCTCAAGGGTGACTGTGTTCGGAATAATTTGAATGAATTAAACTAGCTTTTATAACCGTGTGAATTTAAAGCAAATTTCCTTGTTTCAAAGTAAAACATTGCAATACTGATAAAAATAATGCGGGTTATAATTGGGAACACATTCATGAACGGTGATAATCTGCTGATCAGTCATGGCCTTCAAGTGCATAGCTGCTGTTGCACCCAGGAAGGAAAACAACATGAGACTGACTTGGTGTCATTTGGTTCCATGTTGAGCAGCCGTCACTTCCACTACATCTATCTAGACTAATTTTGCGCTCTCAAGAGTCTCCTTGCGACATGAAAAAGGCTGTGATCTTGTTGCTGCGGTTATTGCTACCAAATTAATCTAGTGTATTCCAACCAGTTCCAGTGCAGGACTTCTAGTGCTCCACNGCGCCGGCCGCTCTGCACCCGCTCCAGCTCTGCACACGGGGAGGCGGCTCTTAGTTCGGGGTGGGGGCGAAATTAATTTGTAGTGAAAAGGAGGACATCAAACGGGGAGAAGAAAATGAATTTGGGGTGTGGTGAGTCCATGAGGCAGGGTGAGAACATTTAATTTGCGGTGAGGGGAGAACATAGAACGGGGAGAGGAAAATGCATTGGGGCGTGAAGAGTACAAAAAACGGGTCGAGGAAAATGAATTTGGGGTGTGGAGAGTCCATGAGGCAGGGTGAGAAAACTTAATTTGGGGCGAGGGGAGGACATAAAACGGGGAGAGGAAAAAGAATTGGGGTGTGGGGAGTACAAAAAACGGGGCGAGGAAAATGAATTTGGGGCGTAGGGGGTCTATGAGGCAGGGCGAGAAAACGTAATTTGGGGCGAGGGGAGGACATAAAACGGGGCGAGGAAAATTGATTTGAAGTGAGGAGAGGAGCCATAAAACGTGATGTAGAAAGTTGATTTAGGAATTGGGTAGCACATAATACGAGGTGTGGGGACACTTCATACATAGGTGGAGAGTACCTAATACCCGATGCGAACTCTAAATACGGAGTGAGCGGAACGTGTGGAGTGCCGCCCCACTCAGCATTATGGGCAAACATACGCATTCATTTCCTTGCATTTAGTAGCATTTCGTTCATAGCAGCATTGAGTTCCTTAAATTTAGCAGGATTCAGTTCATTACGATTGGTAGCATTCAGCTCGTTTAATCTCACAGCAGTGCTTGTCATTTGACACCAAGCACGACGCCAACGTCCGCTCTCAGCCCGGCAACGTATGAGTATTGCATGCAGACGCCATCTCCAATACTGGCAACGAGCTCTGCCATGCGAGCCGGTGAACTGGGGTGCTTAGGCCATCTTTACTGCCGCACTCATGTTGTGTTGTAATGTGCAGCCACACAGCTGTGTTGTGCAGTCACACAGCTGTGTTGTGCAGACGCACAGCTGTGTTGTGCAGTCACACAGCTGTGTTGTGCAGTCACACAGCTGTGTTGTGCAGACGCACAGCTGTGTTTTGCAGACACACAGCTGTGTTGTGCAGACACACAGCTGTGTTGTGCAGTCACACAGCTGTGTTGTGCAGTCACACAGCTGTGTTGTGCAGTCACACAGCTGTGTTGTGCAGTCACACAGCTGTGTTGTGCAGTCACACAGCTGTGTTGTGCAGTCACACAGCAATGTTGTGCAGACGCACAGCTGTGTTGTGCAGACGCACAGCTGTGTTGTGCAGACGCACAGCTGTGTTGTGCAGACACACAGCTGTGTTGTGCAGACACACAGCTGTGTTGTGCAGACACACAGCTGTGTTGTGCAGACACACAGCTGTGTTGTGCAGACACACAGCTGTGTTGTGTAGACACACAGCTGTGTTGTGCAGACACACAGCTGTGTTGTGCAGACACACAGCTGTGTTGTGCAGACATACAGCTGTGTTGTGCAGACACACAGCTGTGTTGTGCAGACACACAGCTGTGTTGTGCAGACACACAGCTGTGTTGTGCAGACACACAGCTGTGTTGTGCAGACACACAGCTGTGTTGTGCAGACACACAGCTGTGTTCAACAGACACACAGCTGTGTTGTGAAGTCACACAGCTGTGTTGTGCAGACACACAGCTGTGTTGTGCAGATACACAGCTGTGTTCAACAGACACACGGGTATGTTGTGCCGACACAACGGTGTGGTGTACAGTTAAAATTAAAACATTGCATTCACATCCTTATTAAACATCACTGGTTACCATAAACGTTTTTTACGCTGGTACGATGTTGCTGAAGAAAAACATTATTCTAAGTGGCATTTAATATTGAAAGAGATATAAATCATTGCACTGACAATAAAGTCAGTCTTCGAGTTATACGACTTCATTTTCTACGACCCCTCCCTCTACAGATAAAAGTCAGTCTCAGCAATTCAATCAACACGATGAGTGAGTTAAGATATGACTAACTGGGACCAACTTTATACGCATAATTTGAGGCCTGCACGAGACAATATTGTATAACTAGAAGATGATTAAATTTACGCAGAACACGAGCAACACATAACCACCTCCCAGTTTCCGAATGCGCGGAGAGCGAGAGGCAAAAGCACACCATCAAAATGAGACAATGCAGAGCACGAGGTTCGGACTTCCGTTGCACCGCTCCAAATAATAAATGGTGAACCTTTGCGCCATGCACAGGCAACGCTGGCGAAGTGAGAGCTTTAAATACAAAGGCAGGACCTGTTAATTGATGGACAAGCGTTGCGCAGGCGCATAAATGCACAGGAAACACCTTGATTTGAATTGCCAAGCAGCGCAGGATGCGTCCAACATTCAGGAGGAGAGGACACTCGTATGAGGGTTTGAGTGAGGACCCTGCTCACTGCGCTTGCAAATGTTCTGGGTTAAAATATAGTTACAGAAACAAGTCGAGTAGAAATTTCTTTGGTTTCTACCCAAGTCTTTTGACGTTAAACACCAATCACGTACAGACACCGAAATATGAGTAGAAGAGATATCTAATCGAATTCAGCTCTGAAATTTTCACCCGCGAGCACCATTATATTCATTTCAACACAATAAAAGGCTTTTTCCCGTATTGCAAGTGCTCACATGATTTTGCTCATTTCGCTTTGATTAAACTTTAATTGACTATGAAAGCCATTACGTGTTTTTTCCAAACGATGTCGACACAACTTTTGAATGAGGCATCGTATAAAACAAACGCGGTGCTTGATATTGTCTAATAAATGAATGACGCATACACTATATATATATATTTCTCAGGAATATATGTAAAAAAAATTATAATTATATATTATACGTTTTATTTTTCATTTCCCTCACATAATTCTCATATCTTCGAAAGGGGCCGCGGAGTTACACAGAGTAGTAAAATGGTGATTCTGGCTGTCCAAGTAGAGTGTGAGGTCCCGCCAAGCAAAGGAGAGCTCCGGAAGTCCCCAGAGCAAGACATCGAACTAAATTAGCGTCTGGGGGGAACTCGGCTGTCCGAGTTAATTTCATTTTATGTTCGTGTTAGACATCACCGAAGACGACTTGTTTTCACAAGGAAACTTTGTACATTTAGAAACGTAAGCCTCGATCTACAGCGCACAGCACACACTTGCGTCGTTTGTGTGAGTTAACAACCCCTTCTTATTTTTATTGAGGCATTGTAAATGTCAACTGCAGGCATTTCCACGCTTGTTTCACTCATTTTTACTCGTCCTCCTCCGAACAATTCGAAGCTACTGCAAGTCCAGGTGAGATCAACTCTTTACCGTCCAAGGAGGTTTCATATACACTTTTTAACAGCGTTAAATTAAATATTTACTGGAAAATTTATGCACTAATGTATTCTTCAAACTTCACTGCCGAGTGCCAGTTCCTTCTTTACTCTGTCGTCGGTGATAACCTGTAGCCTATCCCAGCCTAGTAACAGTGGATGCAATTATGGGTCGTTTAAATGACCCGCCTTGGGAATGTATGTCGGGAATATGCGTACTTCATTTTACGCTTTTTTCCACTCAGGCTCTTTCTACTATCCCTATTGAGCACTGGAGAGTTCAATGCTAACTTTTGCCCTTAATTTGGTGAGAAAATAAGCCGGGGTTAGCCTTGAGCTGCTCGGAAGCAGAGGGAGGGCGCGGTTGTGCGGCGACTGAGGTGCGCCGGACGCCACCAGCTCAGCGACCCCAACTTCTGCCCCAAAGTGGGTCCCAAACTCTTCGCTCTAAAGTCAGGTCTCGTTCGATTAATTAAACTAACTCGACTATTTGCAACCAAATTGAGTTCCGGTGTCACGGCACGCACGGCTGCGGCCAAACGTTACTTTCCTTCCCGCGGCGCAAGTTGCAAATTAAAATGTCTCATCGATCGGCCACTTAATTTCCGTTCAAACTGAGATAGAACATAGTTTTGTTCAGAACGTAGTAAAGGGTCATTAATGTTGATGATCAACAACAAAACAGATAGGATCCATATTTTAGGTTCAAGGCAGTAAAATGAATTCCCTGTTTTTCTTATTAAATGTCTCACGCTGAAAATTTGAAAATTGTTGGGTTCGAAGTTAGTTTAAATGTCCCTGACTAGAAGAAAGGGGTTCTCAAGACAAAAAGGAGGAAGGCATTATCTAGTATGGAATAAAGAGAACTGGGAATCTGCGCACAAAGTGACTGGTATGCGTCTGTGGAAATTTGAAAACACAAGAGAGGATTGTTGGTGGCAAGCATGGCGTGAGACCATGGTTGTTTCCATAGTTGTACGTGTGCTCTAATTGGTCAAGTTCAAATGCGTTCACTTAATTAACCCTAAATCGTACGTACACTCTATTTATGGAAGACCAAAGAACCACAGAAACTTCATTGAAACATATGACCGGAAAATGAACGCCTTAACAATGGCTAAAATTGACCAGTCTCAATCTTAGTTCATCTAGTTAAGTAGCTCATCACAACTTCAAAAGTAGGTAGCACTCACTTTCATCGTTTTGAAAGGCCAGGACAGCATTAAACTTGGAGACACGTTTGATTTTATATTATCCCACAAATCTATATTAATAAGTATAGGCGGTTCTTGAATGTCTCTGAGCAATATGATGTTCAACTGGTGAAAGTACATTTTCAAGAATTTAGAAGAAATTTAGAGAGACAACGTTCTCAAAAAACAAAAAACAAGTGATGGGAAAATCTCCCAATTCACTGGGTGAGTGCGTTGTGAGACCGGCGCAATCTTTTGTGTACGAGAACCTCATAAACGCACTTAGATTTTTCAATCAGTAAGGCTTAAAATAGATTGGATTACATCAATGATGTTTTTTGCTCGTCAGTGGCTTATCGAAGTGAATCTAGGAAACTAAGAAGAAGAGTGAAAACAATCCTGAGTAAATATGTACGCGATGTACAAATTTACTTCGTATGCGACGTACACGATACACCGTGAGTATATTTACTCTAAGGACACGCAATCTACACACGATGGGAAGAGCGGCAACAATCCTGAGTCATCACACAATCTACACACGATGGGAAGAGCGGCAACAATCCTGAGTCATCACACAATCTACACACGATGGGAAGAGCGGCACCAATCCTGAGTCATCACACAATCTACACACGATGGGAAAAGCGGCACCAATCCTGTCATCACACGATCTGCATTTGATGTGAAGAGCGGCAACAATCCTGAGTCATCACACAATCTACACACGATAAGAGCGGCACCAATCCTGAGTCATCACACAATCTACACACGATAAGAGCGGCACCAATCCTGAGTCATCACACAATCCACACACGATAAGAGCGGCACCAATCGTGAGTCATCACACAAATTCCATACGGTATCGTATCAGAAGATTAGATTTCATTATGTACCAGTTTATTATGCGACAGGATGATATGCGATTCAATTTTAGCAAGTTAAAAACGTTTAGTTATGTTTACCTCAGAAGTCCTCATTGAATGCTCGAGTAGTTCTATATTTTTTGATTTAACAATTAATTCTACGAACGCCTGGAGACACACTGCCAGCTATTTCAACATGTCATTTCGTGCATGATTGTGTATTTGAAAAAAGTTGAAAAATATTTGAACATTTTGTGCGAAATTTAATTTTGTAACAAAATTGCGTTGTGTGTTGAGTAAAGCCACAGTCTCGACCTTTCTATCTCTGAACACGACGGGGGCATGAAGTCGTTCCTCGAATATTGAAGGGATCAATATGAGAACAAAAACACGGTGGATGCAAACTTTTGGCGGTAAGTTAAGGCGGCTTTGGTGCCCGGGCAGGAAGGAGGTCGGTCTGCAGGTCGCCAGGACTCCACCACACTCCGCTGCTATTTCCCTGGTCTCGAGTCGCAGGCCCCAACTTTTGTGCGGCTGGGATCAAAGTTTGGGCCACGAGAGTAACACTTGCGTATGCCAATCTGCTCTTGCCGCGAGCCCGGTGCTATTCCGGAGGCTGAGTTTTGAATTCGGGCTGCTGGCGAGCGCGTCAAAATCGAGAAAGCCGCAGCTCGATAGAGCTACTTCTCGTAATTTCGTTATGCCTCAGCAAACAAAGCCGCTATCCGTTCCCTCAAAAATGATATTTTTTCCATGAAACTCGTTGGCCGAGATTGGAAAGGACACCGTCACTGAGTTTGAGCTCTGCTCTGGAGTTTCCGAACAGTATATTTCCACACACAGAAAGACAACAGGGCTCAGATCAAAAATGAATTTTAAATTGGAACACTGAGAGAAACACAAAATATATTCTGACGAGTCAACTCTGTTATTTTACAGTGTCATCGACATCTAAGAGAAAAGCCGTGATGAATCCTGTACAAATCAATGTTCGAAAGGATAAAAATTTTCCTCATGCAAACTTTTAGTTGCGGTTCCACTGCAATTGCTTCGACAGAAAAAATATGTTCGACGCCATTATTACTGAGAAGATTTCAAAGAATGCTCGAAAATCTATTACAACTAGCGAGCAGAATTTATATCACGATCCAATCGCGGATTCAGGGATTTTTGCGAGCAAAACGACCAAAGTTTGGTTAACGGACGCCCTAGAACGGGGGTGGTGGATGGAGCAGCAGCCATGCAAGCGCCGGCACTTCCACGACTGGAGCGCATAAAATGACACCCTAGAGCTCCGGCAACTCTTCGCCCGAGTAAATAGAATTCATTTGGACTGCAATTCAAAACAAACTCGAGCCTTTCATTGGACCGGAGCCGCGGCCTCGCCTTCTGACTCCACTAATTTGCGGCATTTTCCGCTTCCTTGGAGTCAGTAATGGAAATTGGGCATGGTGACACAGAACCTCCATCCTGTCACCCCCTCTGCGTTTTTCTGGCCAAATAATTGAAGTAAAAAACGAGTGCCGATAACGGAGTAAGGAAAATGAGTTGGGAACCGAACGTTGTTCAATGAGTGAGAAATTTATCAGCTTACAATTATTATTTTTACAAAAAAAAAATATAGTAACTGTGAGAAAAATCTCGTAAGGCTTCATGTCTGCGTCTTGAAGAGAAAATTATTACAGAAAAACTGACTCATCAATACTTTTGATGTAGATTTTTAAATAAAATTACACAAAGAGAGATAATGATACAAATAACAAGAAACCACTCCAACTCTGAATACTGACACAAATAATGCAAGGGGAAAAACAGGTCTCGTGCCTCCACATCGATCACAACAGCAGCAGTTCCAGGAGAAAATTGTACCAATCAAGCTGAAAAGGTTTCTTAGAACGCTCTCGTGTAGGGGCTGTAGTCATTACGAGCCAACACCTGCTCGATGTGGCCATCAAAATTTCTTCGATAGACTCTTAAAACGATCGATGGAATCGAACCCTCCTCGAAGGTCGACTATCCTGTCAACAAGAACATTGGGTCTGCACCAACTTTATGACCAGAGCGACTAAGCTAGTGAAACTCCGAATGAAAGTGGACTCTGTAAAATAATTAATGGAAAGTGAGTGAGCTTTGTCCATTTCCAATATGATTCAGACCAGGGAAGCTATGTCTAAAAACAAAACAGAAAGTTCTTACTTTAACGTCATTAGAAAGGTTCTCTGGCACAGTCTTTTATTTGCATTAACTGATAAGTTTAGAATGCGTGCTTAATCCATCAGAGGGTCAGTCAATACAGTGAATAGATGGGGACAGGGAAGCCTACCAGATAAGTTAATTTTACGATCTACAAAATAAGACGCAACCGGTTTTAGATGGGATTCCAAGCACGTGATTCAATACAGTTCATTTAATGAGTCGCCTGCATGAACACAGCTACATTTAAACCTAGTAACATCTCTTCAAGGTTCACGGATCTAATTAATTCATTGCTTGAGTTTGCAAGGGTCAGGCTCGGCGCATCTGCACCACAGACCTCAAGAGCCGCGTGTCGTACAGAGGTAAATCGGCTGTAGTGATAAGAGAACTCGTCCGTCACCTGCAACCAGCGACCAGGGAAGCCATCAGTCAGCAGGCACAAGCGACAACAGAGTCAAATTTTCCAAATGATGAGAAGATTAACAACGGTCGTAAAAAGTTAAATATGGGCGACATATTGAAATGAGGACTCTAATGCCAAGTTGGTCCTCAGTCGTGTCCTGTTCGGTGCCTGGAAAAGGTGATGCGACTTGAGCTTCAGCAAGACATTAGCACGTAGAGCAGGTCAGATTAGCATAAGAAGTCGAGTTAGTTAACATGGGAGTGTGGTGGGCGAGAGGCGCTTAACATTTAGAGAGGTCCTGCTGATTTATGGCCGCCTTCGCAGCAAAAAGGGAACTTCAGAGGCTTGTGGAAGTGATCTGGGTCAACTGAACCTCTCGCCTCGGCCTCTCGTGGTCCGCAAGTTCGTGGAAACGCCAGAAACTTTCCACTGATATCGCAACCAAAACAATATCGTATCACTTCTTCCTAACAGACTGAAGAAAAGATCTCTAAAAAACAAAATACTAGGTACAAATAAGTGGGGGTGTTATTAGATTATAGAGTAATCCCACTTCTCAGACTTGAACTGTCATCAGAAAATAAGAATTATTGAAACGCAAAATAAACTCGCAAAAGAACTCCCGGTTTTCAACTATTGAATTAAAAAGAAAACTTTTCAACCCGCTCACAATATCAGAGGAGAATCGCGCAGTTCAACGAGTGTGCTGGATTACTTTAGCGAAGTACAGTTATTACAGGAACTTTTACGACGAATTTATTACTTTTTCTGCGAGAAACTCAGCAATTGTGCGGAAGGGGCCAAAGAATGGAGCAGGACGCGATACGCAGGTGGCGTCTCTCTCACGGTCTATTGAAATGGAGGCATTGTCCTGCCTTGCGGCGTGCCACGGTCCCCTTAAGAGATACAAAAACAAGAGCACTATGACCAGTTCAATGTCTTGAAAGATCCCCCCAAAATTTAGAAGGTGGATGTGTACTAAGCACAAATGTCCTACGCTGTCACAGAAAGGTCGGGGTTAATTTTTCCTCGGTGAACGAGCCAAGTACGTGAATTTCAAGATATTAGTTCTCATTTCAACAGTGATAAACATTTAGTCAGTTGCGATTGAGTGAAACTGGCAGGCGTCAGGAACGCAAATGATTAGGAAGAATTAGTGCTTTAATCAGAGCTTTACAAATTTTCATTGGGAAATTCTGCACTGGGAGCGTGAGTGCGAGACCGGAATTACGAGGTGCGTTACTAAAACAAAACAATTTCAGTCCGACACATTGTAGCGACTCGAACCTGATTGTAAAACAAAATCGAAGAAATGATTCATTTTAAGAAAGTTTTAGCCTCCCTTAGCACAACAAAGATGTTCAAAGAGAGGAATGATGAAGGTACCATTTAGTATGGAGTTAAAAGAACGTGGAATCTATACACAAAGGGTGTTTCCGCAAAGAATCCCGTGCGCATAGAAACGGTAAGATAAGAAGGAAGTTCATTATACAAGATAAAAGTTGAAGAAGAAAGTCAGAATTGCTGAAAAACTAGCCAAAAGTGACCCGAAAAAGATGGTCCTTAACAAAACCAAAAACATATTTCAACAAAAAGAAGGCCTACCTCATTCTCAGCTTATAACCTCACATTTTCCCCCTGGGAGCGATAATTCCCATATATACAATAGTTGTATCCCCCCACAGGGATATCGAAGAAATGTAAAAACATTAAATCAAACTTTAACATCACAAGAAAAACACGGCGTTACGTGCGTGGTCATGCATCAGAATCCTTTTTGATGAATTTGGAGTCACAAAACTGTGTTGCTAAGGATATATACACCCAAATTAGCCTATGAATTATGACCAGTAAATTACGAGTTCCTAGTCAAATCACTACAATATCAAAATTCCGGAGACAAGCTGACTTGATAATTTGAAATGCAATAGAATGTGCACTAAATTGCGTGAAGGCATTTATACTCGAAAGAAACATAAGACTTGGCAAAACGCTTTCTTTGATATATATTAAGTTTATCAAGACGTTTAGATAATGTCAGGTTTTATTTTGAAATGCTAATAATAACTAGTGATTTTTCTTCAGCCACGCTTCTCTTCAAGTAAATACAACAAAAAATAGCCCTTACTCAGAATGTTGCCTTGAGTGAATCTATAAATCATTCGATTTGGAAACATTTTGTAAAAGAACTGAACGATATGTGCAACTTGAGCTAATTTTAGATTATTCTCATTCAGCAAAAGGGAAAATTTCATAGAAAATACACAACGTTATGGAAGACTTGGGGAATGATTTATTTCAAGCCCGAGAACATCATTTGTGCTACAGTAATGTGATACCCTGATAATATTGCAGCGCACCTCCACACTAACTTCTGGCAAGCCAATCAAACAAGAATCATTAACCACAATAAGAACTTCTGAGTACGCGAGCATAGCTCCAACATTGCGTCCGACGGAGCACACAACCCAACTAAACACTTAGTAAATCGCGGGTAAACTTTTTTTTTTGTGAATGATCACAATGCGATAGATGCAGGATCAGAAAGAAACCAAAGGAAAAATGCGCGTCCTACGAAAACAACATTTATTGAACTTCAGAGTAAAGCAATTACAGCATGTGCCCCTCAACCTTGCTCACCACCTCAGGTCTCAGTTGACGAGTGTTAGCGAGAGTCGCTGCAGTTATTCTCCATTCTCCTGGTTTGTTGATGTCTGTGTGGTGAGCCGTCAAAAAACATCTTCCCTGCTGCCGGATTTCAAACAATTTACGTCGTCTCGAAGATACAGCTGTCGGCGTAAGTTCTTCTATGCTACGTATTGTAGTATATACAGCCAAACCAGCTAAGAAGAACTTATACAGGTAGTTGTACAGGTACAACGACTTATATTATTCAACATATATAGGTGGCAGTACCATTACGACGACGTATATCATTTGACATTTACAGGTAGCTGTTCAGGTACCACTACTTATATCGTTTGTATACCGTTTGACATATACTGGTAGCTAAACAGGAACCACATCTTGGATCCTTTGACAATCTGGACGGTATTCAAGCAAGCACTGGGTGTCCCGCTCCCCGGAGTGCGCTATAGAACTGAGCATGGAGCCCTTCTGCAGCTGTTCTTTACTCCCTCTCAGGACACATTCTTTAGCGTCAAGACTCTCCACTCCGTCACCTTTCAAAAGTTCTTTCTCCAGCCAGTCCTTACAAGCTATATCTTTCAGGCAGTAACACCATGAAAATATCGCTCCTCGAAGAGTCTTTATACTTTGGTTTTCATGAGCTATACCTCACACGCAGCTCCTCCTAAGACCCTCAACTTTATAATGTGGTCTTCATGAGTTATACCTCACATGCCGCTACTCCTAAGACCCTTCTTCAGAGGGTCGCAATAGGTCCCGCCTTCTCAAATAAGACCTAGTTCTAGGTAGTCTTGAACGCTACTTTTCACTCATCAAACTTCACAAAAGACCTCTGTACAACGAGTCTGAGACGCTACTCATCACTCGCAGAACTTACGAAGAAACCCTCTCGAGGTGGTCTTTAGAAGCTCTCCCTCCCCCGAGCTCTCCTCAAAAGACCCTCTTCATTAATTACTCCCTCGCACGCTGCATGCAGAGCTGAGGTTGCGGGCGCTGGTTTACAGCCCGCAATTCATCATGCATGCCATGACTTCAATGGACGGTGGCGGAGTCTCTTCGATCGTCTTTCGTCCTTTTATCCTGAGTCCTCTGAAGAATAGCTTCGAGGAAATTGCTCCCGGCCTACAATAAAAAAAACTACATGATTCGATACGCGAGCACCTTGTAATTGAAGTGAGGGGATGATGCAGAGATTAAAATGCGACACTATTATTGAGCTGGTACCAGTCAAGCTACCCAAAACTAACGCTGAATAACGTGGTGCGTTACAAGGTTCTTTTGTTTCTTAGGAGATTGTGTGGTATTAAATTCTGATGTTGGTCATTGACTAGAGAGCCTTGACTCCATTGTAGTAATTGTACGTCGAGGCTCGATACAAGCTCGTACTCAACGAGAGACGGTGATTCCCCTCCTTTGCCGTCATGGATAATCTTCGGTCAACCATTGCAATATTCGTGTTTGTTTCGTAAGGACGATATGCAAAATTTTATACAATGCCTGAATTCATTCTCACCACTGTGAGACACACAACCATAATCAGATAGTAGAACTTGTTCATACCGAGGTTAAACTACACAAATTTCCTGACATTTCAAAACAAGTTATAGTATGTCCTGGGCTGAGTAGATTCATGACCGTGTAAAAATGAATTAAAAATTAAAACAGTAAAAAGAAAATGAAAAAACACAATAAATTTATACACACCAACATCATTTTGCAATTCTTGGACGTAATCTGCCTTGGAGCAATATTTTCTAGAAAGGAAATTTAGATTTAGATTTCTACTTAAGAAATGAAGTAACTTGCACGGTTGTTGCAACTGCACACAACAAAACGTCCTGCGATGACAGTGTCTTGAAGGTAATGGAGCGAATTATCAAACAATTTACATCGTCGTAAAGCTAGCGTCGACCTGAAGCTTACGTTCCTTACTCCATCTCAAAGACAATGTAAATTATTGAATTTCAACGCCGTGTCGGCATAGTGCTGAACTTAGCAATCGATATATGACCCTTCTTGTTCATCGGCTAATCCACCTCGTCAGCAGTGTATCTTTGTAATAATTAGTGAGGGACTTCATGCTGGAGTTACGTGATCAGCGTTCTGAAGGGACGCGTGTCGTAGAAGGGGATTTATGCACTAAAATGGGAAGAATCAATTCCAAAACTTTTTTGTTTAATGCATTGTTCAAGTAAAAAAAACACTTCTTGCCATCCTCTTTTATTTTGTCTTTTGCGCGCAAAAACTCGTCACCCAATTTAAAAAAATCACAATTCTAAAATTGAGTTCACAGGAAAAACGTTTATTCCAACTATGACAGCGTGACTTTATTCATGAAAATAGTCTTGCACGTTATCAAAAATCCAATACACTTCACCCTAACTTAACCAGGATTGATTTTACAGTTGATAGAAAGACCGTCGTTTCTCAGCTAGGCTGAGACTTCACTCTAAAAAACATGAAAGGAATCTGAAGTCCAGAAGAAGAAGGAAAGAAATTTTCACTGCCGTACAGGCTTCAGGTGCTCGCTTCACACGCCAGCTTCTTCCTAGAAAGCTTTATTCAAGTCAAATAAAAAGACTCCCAATCTTCCTCATAGAAGCCATTTCCTCAGTAAAAAACTGAGGACCGCCACAAAGAGGTACAGTTTGAACTGCGCACAGGTCTCAGCGAGTCGGGTCTCGCAAAGTGCGCATGCGAGCTTAATAACACCAAAGTCCGCATGCGAGCTTAATAACACCAAAGTCCGCATGTGAGCTTAATAACACCAAAGTTCACATGCGAGCTTAATAACACCAAAGTCCACATGCGAGCTTAATAACACCAAAGTCCACATGCGAGCTTAATAACACCAAAGGTCACATGCGAGCTTAATAACACCAAAGTCCACATGCGAGCTTAATAACACCAAAGTCCACATGCGAGCTTATTAACATCAAAGTCCACATGCGAGCTTAATAGCACCAAAGTCCGCACGCGAGCTCAATGTTCAGTTGGCGAGTAGCCAGAACATGGCGTTTATATTTACCAAAAAAGCCTCTCAAAATCGCGGTACGGACCAAATTTGGAAAGGTTAAAGCTGCAAGCTGAATTCTACATTCAAGTTTAAGAAAAGTTTCACAAGCTCTTTAAACGATACTGGCGCTTATCATTACTGATCGTGAACCACAAAAGAGAATAGGGTATTATCATTATAATGTTAGGTATTTCATGACTCCATAGTCACAACAGAGGCGATCACAAGAGAGCGACGAGAAAAAACCGTTTAGTGTGGATTAGAAAACGGGGAATCAATGCACTATGTGTGTTCCCACCCAGACGCAAGGAAAAAGCAAGGTAGAAAAGAAGAAAAACAAAGAATGAGAAAAATGTCCATGGAAAATGATAAAAGCAAAGTCAGCAAGAAAGATGGATGTCCTGAAAGCTTATTTATAACTGAGGTAACTTAGCAGTCTTCTCACAGATCAGATTAGACTGTAGGTTAATTTAACCCTCCCAAACACAACCGTTAAAAGTGTTCTTAAGAAAGAAGAAGGAAAACACCATTCACAATGGAATTAAAGGAACTGGGATTTTATGTACAACATGTGTCCCTATACCTTGCACATAGTATAAATATTGAGAGAAGTTAACGAAAATAAATATTAGGTGAAAATGAAAGCAATAGAACCGGAGGACAGCAGTGAATCCAAAAGAGTTGGTTCGTATCAAAACAGAAATTTATACTATCTCAGAAAAAAAAGCCATACCTAACCTTAGCTCAGGACCTCACATCTTCCTTCTGGAAGTGCAAATTCCTACGAATGCAATAGTTGTCTCCCCTGAGGAGACCCCAAAACACAGGAACTTATCCTCAATATTTTACAAAAGTTCATGCAAATAAACCTAGCTTTGCACAATAATAAACAAGATTTTTCACTCACGTTTCGATCTAATCCTTATCTCGCAGAGACGTTAAGTTTTCAGGGATCCAATTGAACTTGAGGCCTCGTGTACCTAAATAAATAGAAAGTTCAAATACTCCTAGCATAATCCGGCAGTAAACCAACAAACTCAAAATAAATTGTTTGTGAGAAATTCTTTTCTGATGAAAGAAAGATATTTCTGATGAAAGAAAGATATTTCTGATGAAAGAAAGATATTTCTGATGAAAGAAAGATTTTTCTGATGAAAGAAAGATATTTCTGATGAAAGAAAGATATTTCTGATGAAAGAAAGATATTTCTGATGAAAGAAAGATATTTCTGATGAAAGAAAGATATTTCTGATGAAAAATAGCACTGGTACGGGCACCAGAAAGCGCACTTCAACTTTGTCCTGAGGAGGCCCACGCGAAGGCAGCAGCGTTTCCTGAACACTTATTGCTCGATTTTATTTTGGAGCAGAGGCAGGGCTCGGCGCCGCGCTCGGCTGTCGTTATAACGCTGAGGCAGCAAAATAATTCGGAGCAATTTAGCGTGATAGCGCAGCGGAACAGCGTGCCGCACTCCGGCAAATGGATTCAATTGAGGGTGTTTTGGATAGACGCTCCTATTGGATTCCTGGTCACGCCTTATTGTTTTGCGAGTGGGACTGTGGGGGTGAGTGAGTGTGTGTGTGTGTGTGTGTGTGTGTGTGTGTGTGTGTGTGTGTGTGTGTATCTGTGTGTGTGATGAGGTGATGGTCGTGGAAAGGGAAGGTTCGAAACAAAGGCGGTGAAAGGAAAAGGAAGTAAAGAAAAGAAAATAATTGATCAAATTAGAAATAAAGAAGAAAGAGAAATAAGGGAAAGAAAGTTACTCAGTTTTGGTGATCAAAAACATGAAAAATTTCACGTACGGGATTGAAGAGAGAAAAAATAGAATCTTGGCAGGTTGGAATGAGAAGGCGGAGAAAGAACAAAAGCGCCAACAAAATGAAATACAATTTAGACGGTAATTCAAGAGCGTAACCGAGTTTCACTCAGACAGCCAGTCAAATGTGACTTTCAGAACAGAAAAACTTAAAAGCACAATGAAATTCGAAAAAATTGAACGCAATTATCTAAAAACACGCTAGCACAAGATGTCTGCAGTAGAGCGAGCAGACAGTTTTGGAGCACAGACAAGGGCTTACCAAACAGGACGAGTTACTACTACCATTACAGACTACTTGATAGTGGTGACAATGATAGAGATTGTGTTACTATCATTATCAAGGACTACTCGTCATTTGTGACAACGGGACTACGGGACTGTTCCCATCATTTTCTCAGACTACTTGATAGTGGTGACGATGATAGAGATTGTGTTACTATCGTTATCAAGGACTACTCGTCATTTGTGACAACGGTAGAGACTGTTCCCATCATTTTCTCAGACTACTTGATAGTGGTGACTATGATAGAGACAGCGTTGCAACCCTAAACACGGACTACTTGTTAATGGCGGCAGTGATAAAGATAGCGTAACCATCCTTATGATGAACTAGCAGCCAATGGTGACCTGCATTCGTTTGAGTATCATTACAGCGAAGTATCAGCCAATAGGGATGATGAAGCCACAGCCTCGTTCAATAAGCGTTGCCGTTCTTGTGGTGAGCAGCTGTAAGGATGCCAGAAAGAAACGGAAGTCAAAGCACCTAAAACTAAGATCCGAAACCTTCAATACATGTGGCTCTTTAAACACAAGTTAATTTGGAAACAAGAGATCGACGGAACTAGAAGACTATTTGAGGCAATGAAGAGAAATCTAATGAATGAAAATTAAATGCAGATGATAAGAATAATACTTCAAAATAATGAGTTAAAAAAAAGAGGTAACCAGAATAAGAATAAATTGTTTAATAGATGTAAATTACGGAAAAGAGCAACAGAAATGGAAACTGAAGGAAGTACACAAGAGAGTACGAAGAAGCAGAGGAAGAGAAGGACAACTTAAAAAGAATAGAAAATGGAAGAAGTCCACAAGAGTGCAAGAGGCTGAAGAAGAGACGGAAGACCCAAAAGAGAAGAGGAAACGGAAACTGAAGGGAGTACACAAGACCGCACAAAGAGGCTGAAGAAGAGATGGAAGACCCAAAATAGCGAAGGCGGGACAGAGCGCGCCCTACTAAGCTCCAGCGACCATCAATAATGCACACGAGCAGGTCGACTGCGCAGAGAAACACGGACCGCGTCGTCCAGCAACTCCAACTACCTTCAGAAATCCTCAAATTTTTTAACTTCACGAACGGACTCTTTGAATTCTACTGCTTTTGCTTCTGTGCTTAACCGCCCAGTTTTTATTTAGCTGGAGAATAACGCAAACTTCTGGTGTTTTTGGTCGCAGACTCTCGGCGAGCTGCGGTCTCGTGTCTCATGGAAGTCATGCACGAGAACTTTAGAGGAGGACGGATCTGCTGCATCGTTCCCATTCTGCTAGCTTTCCTGCATACATCATCTCAAGCCGCGAGCAATTTTAAATTCTTATATTAATCATCAACTTCTAATCTATATTCTATTTCTACCTAAGTTAAATAAGTGCGCCCTGCCTGCATAGAAATTGACTGCTTTTGCACAAAAACTCCTGGTCAATTGTTAAAACCGATCACATTTGAGAGAAATTTTGTTCGTGATTTCAATGCTCTTAGCTTTCATGTTTTATTTCAGCACACAGTTCGCACGATCCAAAAGTGCCATTCACCCGACAGGTCAAAATAATAAAATTCTGCTCCGAAATAGGAAATCGCTGAAAGGATGATCCAGCTCAAGAGAATTCCTTCAGCTGGATTTCTGTACACTGACTTAAATTTTTTGCGAGTTCCGTAAATTTTGGAAGAGGCAACAGACCTGCGGCACAGGGGTACTTCTATCCGGCTTGCGTGAAATCTTTTCAGCCTTTAGTTCTTTTCAATTGATGGCTCTGCTCTCTCTCTCTCTCTCTCTCTGTTGTGCACTGCGATGGATCCTTGCAGCAGCTGAGAGCAGCTTGAGGATTACACAGCGATTCAGTTCGCCCAACTCTACAGCAAGGAATCGTCATATTTTTTCAGAATCACAAGCCGATTTGGTCTTTTTTAAAAACATTTTAACTTCACAATAAGGATGACAGAGAGAGTGTTACGATGGCTTTATCAGCGAATAACTTCAAATTTTTGCAGACACGGGTTTCATCAGGAGATCCATGTTTTTTACTGCACTTTGACCATCTCATATACGCCAGACTCAAAAGAAACTAATTACATTGACTGACATCTCGGGTCACCAGAGCGCGCGAAAAATTTCTGTGACGTCCTTATTAAATGGTAGCGAGCGGAAATGAAACATATAAGGCGGCACATGAACAAATTTTCCTGAGCAAAATATTACCTAGGTTTCCGCACAAGGAGAAGCAGAGCAGAGCAGAGCAGAGTAGAGCAGAGTAGAGCAGAGCAGAGTAGTGCAGAGTAGAGCAGAGTAGAGCAGAGTAGAGCAGAGTAGAGCAGAGTAGAGCAGAGTAGAGCAGAGCAGAGTAGAGCAGAGTAGAGCAGAGTAGAGCAGAGGAGAGTAGAGGAGAGTAGAGGAGAGTAGAGGAGAGTAGAGTAGAGGAGAGTAGAGTAGAGTAGAGTAGAGTAGAGTAGAGCAAGGCAGAGCAAAGCAGAGCCTGCTCAGTTTCTACATCAGAGACTACGGCCAGACCCTAAAATCAGCACAAAAACTTTGAACCTTGCGACAGAGACGTAAATATTTCCTTTTTCTCGGGACAAATCCTCAACTTGGAGGAGGACATCTTTTGGTCGTTTGCCGAATTGTATTAGCGCGGCAACGAAGGGGAGAAATTTTCTCTAAAGTCCAGACCCTTCGTTTGCGAGAGTCGCTTTGATGGCCAGTGATCAGACTTGTCAGTTGTGGCGGGGGTCGTCAGTTGTGGCGGGGGTCGTCAGTTGTGGCGGGGGTCGTCAG
>JACJUY010003472.1:34550-61387 GCA_014220935.1 Platorchestia sp. MABIK
GAAAAGTGGCGTAGACGTGTGAGAAAAGTGGCGTAGACGTGTGAGACGAGAGGCGTAGACGTGTGAGACGAGAGGTGTAGACGTATGAGACGAGTGGCATAGACATGTGAGACGAGGGACGATCGCGAATAATTGCGCAGCTGAAATTGCATGCAACAAGCTGAGCGGCAAGTATTGAAATCGTCACTCACTTTTAGCAGATTTTGTCAGCTGAAAATAAATACTAGGATTGTTGGTGGTGACGGATGAATCGGTCACATTGCTTCACGGAACACAGCACGGAACGCGAGCTTTGGTTCGATACCAATCTTTCTATAGCATCATAACAACACACACTCACAAGTCCATTTAGCAAAAAATAGGATAAGTAATGACAAAAAATCACATTATAAAGAGTATAAGAGCAATAAGTTCAAATGCTGTAAGAGCTTACAAGTACGCACAACGGCTATCATACTACCTGGGTTTTGACTGTAGAGTTGCTACGGAGCTGTAAAACACAAACATTTCTGCATAGCTACGGTAACTACTCGTGCAAAACTTTCCAGGGCGTTCCTTTCTTATTTCCGTGGAAGCGCAAAATTTGAAATCGGATGTACCCACGCGACGTGGATACAAGCGCTTGAGTCATCCGGGTTTTAGGGGGCGAGGGCATGGAGGGAGAGAGGGAAATTGGGGAGAGGTAGCCATTGGGGAGAGGCGACAATAGGAGAAGCAAACAAACACGCGATGTGAGGGGTTAGGCAGAGCTAGGAAAATACATAGAAGAGAGGGACAACGAATGAAATACGATGGCTGAATCACTCGAAGAAATAAAACTGAGCATGGAAGATTAAGGAATTAATACAAGAGGGAAAAATTAAAGAATTCGTGATAATGGAATAGAAAATTGTTGGTCGGAAGGTCGATAAGGAAATTCAAGGTGATCTCAAAAGCCAAGAAAAATATTGTACTGTGTTTTTTCTGTACGAGGCACACTAACCAGCAATGCAATAAGAAAATGACGTAAAAAATATCTTTAAAATGGCAAACCAGTCCGAGTGTAAAAATTGGCGGGCAAAAATAAAATGAAAAAGAGTCATATTGATGGTTCCTTGAGCCATTGTCGGGTGATCATTTCTTAATGAGGCGCTGTCTCGGGCATTTCCAGATTTGACATCTCAACGGGACAGCCAATATCTCCACTCAAAAAGAAGTAGAACGCATGAAACTGTGCAGAGAATTGGAAAAAATTTGGAGTCGATCTGAGGGTGAGCAGAGGGACAACTTTCAGAATCTTTACTTGATCCAGAGAGCAATCAAGTTTTATCGGACATTTTTTTATATATAATGAACCAAGATGTTCTGAAATTTCATCAGATTCTTGAAGGGCTGGCGGTTCTGGGAAGCTAGTAAACAACAAAACTGTTCAACTGCAATGGCCAACCAACAGGCAACCGTCGGACGGGACTTCCAACAGACAGATTTTGCGGTGAGATAATGAAAGGCCAGCGTAATTGTGGCCGTCCTCCAGGGAAGTTAGGGAACACATTCGTGAGCTGGGAACCTGGCAGTCAAGCACGTGGACGCAAAAAATCTCTGTTCGCTTGATAAATTGAGCTTTGTTTTGATTATAGTTATCTTTGTTATGTAAATGTTTTGATTTTCAAAATTTAGATCAACATTTTGCACGATAATCTCCCATGATGTCCTCATTGCTGCCACAGCAGGTTAAAAATTTCGTTAATACTGCATATTTCAACTCTCAAAGTTCACATGACAGCTAAAACACGAAATGATATGCGTTGAAGTTTAGAAAATGAAGCTAAGAAATTGGTACACATGAAGCTTAGAGAATTTGAAGAATTGAAAAAGCAATTCATAGAAGGAACATCATGGATATAAATTCAGTGAAAAAAACGAACCGGAGGATAGAAAGGAAAGCTTTGAGTGGCAGCGCATCTATAATTCACGTCGCCAGTGCCAGAGCTTTAGCTTTTGATGTGCACACACACACACACACACACACACACACACACACACACACACACACACACACACACCCAGCACCCCCGCTACAAATTGGAACTCGCTGCCGACCTGCTCGGTAGTTAGCCCACTCCGAGGGGGCTCCATCATAATGTCTCTATGCACGCAACCTCGCCTCCGTCCTCCCTTCCTTCTGTTTTTGGTCATTCGGTTTCCCCTTAGAAGTCCGGAGGAATTTTGTTGGCACGCATGCAGAAAAACGCGAATTAAAGTTCATCGTGCAAAAAAAAAGTTTTTTTTTGTTCTCGGTATTTCCGTGAGTTTTCTGCCTGTGTGCTTGAGGGCTCTAAAGTTTAGAATTAATGTACTTGCTGAAGCACCTTTTAGGGTTGAAATAAGTTTTGAGTGAAGTTACGGAACTAATTGTTTGCCGTTTCCAATGCTAATGATACCTCAGCAGGTTTTCAGAATTCTTTAATGCTTCTCAAAGATTAGTCAGAATTTAAAAATATTCTTCCCGTAAACGCTGAAGAGGTTCTGTGACATGGGAGGTATCGTCTACGTTTAAGCGCGCGGGATTGGCAGACGCAGATTTCACATTTTCATGTCACGTTTCACAGCAGTTAGTTAGCATCAGGGCAAAGTCTTCATTTCTACAAGCGATTGAAATACACTCTTCTACCGCTTCTTTAAAACAAAATTCCATAAAGTAAATCATGCATCAAATGTATAAAATCATAACATCGTAAAATTGATGTATGTATTTTTTCATCTTCGAAGCTTCCTTTTGTAAAAATGAACAATATTTGTCCACAATAATTTGATAATACGTTGACTGCAGTTCAATATTCAACTCAGACTAGATTAGTGTTGGTTTTAAGCCTCCCTAACCGCAAATAAGCGCTCCAGAAAGAGGAAGGAGACAGGCACCATTTAGTATGGAGTTAAGGGAACGCAGGATCAATGCAAAAAGGTGCATAGAAACAATAAATTGAGAAAAAAGCTTGTAAAACAAGATAAAAGTTGATGAAGAAAGTAGTAGTAGGTGCAGAAGAATAGGATAGCAGTGAACTGGAAACGATGGTCTCTAACAAAACAAAAACCTATTTCATTTCAACAAAAGGAAGGCCTACCTAATCATAAGATCGTGACTTCACATATTCCCCCTGGGAGTGCTAATTCCCATACGTACTATAGTTGTATTCCCCTGAGCGGTCAATATTCAACTCAAATTTAAAATCAAATGTAGTAATCCATTTTGAAAATGACAAACGTTAGCTAGATCTTCCCTTCATTTAGTTTTGATTAAGCATGAATGAAAATTGAGTTTGTGACTACTGGTCGGTCAGCAGCATAACGAAAATTCCCTCCGCGAACACCGGCGGCTCACGTCGCGGTCAAAGTAGTAATCAAGAAGAGCTAGATTGTGTGAAATTATATCAAGGTGCTCAAGGACCTCGTGCGTATTTAGTGAAGCTACCAGTACGTTGAGAATTGAAGGACGTGTTACTTTATTTAACTCGATGTTTAAATGAGAAATTCAAGTGTTTTTTTTTAGAATTCAGCAAACAATTTATCAAGCCCTGACGCCTCCTCTGGAAATATTTCTTTTGAATAGCTAAACGAAGTGACAGGCGTCTCAATATGTTCATAGGAGCAACGGGTGGGAAATAACGTCTCTGAATCGGTAGGTGGAGAGCCGTACGACTCTTTTGCGTGTAAAGAGAGACGAGTCTCCCATGCTGAAGAAATGAGAATAATATTCGTTCCTTCCCTTAGCTGGAGGGAGCTGCGTCTTATTATACTAGTAAATACAGTAAAATATCCCTTCGTTCCCTAGGCTAGCGGTAGTTACGTCTTCTTTTGCTGAAGAAGAGAAAAAATTATCTCCTCCTTCCCCAAAATGGAGGGAGCTTCTTCCACTCATGCTGAAGAAGAGAGGAAATTTTCTCCTACCCTAAGCTGGAAGGAGCTACTTCTACTCATACATAAGAGAGGAAATTTTCTCCTACCTTATAAGCTGGAAGGAGCTACCTCTACTCATACATAAGAAGAAAGGAAATTTTCTCCTACCCTAAGCTGGAAGGAGCTACTTCTACTCATACATAAGAAGAGAGGAAATTTTCTCCTACCTTATAAGCTGGAAGGAGCTACTTCTACTCGTACATAAGAAGAGAAGAAATTTTCTCCTACCCTAAGCTGGAAGGAGCTACCTCTACTCATAGAGAATAAGAGATAAAAATGTCATCTTTGCTCCCACTTGGTCAGAGAGGATGGGATCATCAGCAGCGTCACAGATGCACTCCACACATCGAACTTGAACGACAACCACAAGACCGACCTTGCCTCACTTGTGGTCCAACTTTACTCGTTTTTATTGAAAGGTTTCCAATGGGAAAATTTTTCTCCTTCTTTACAGGAAAGAGGAAATGAAACTCCCAAAGAAAACCGGTAATTCGACCCTGGGGATGTTCTTCTTAGAACTTTGGCAAACTTAGTACAAATGAACAGGTTGTGCTAGTTGTCTTGGAACCTCAGTTGGAGATCTGAGGCATGAGGGTGATATTGATTGGGCAGAGTGCATCTAGATCAAAATCAGAGGGTCAAAGGTCGGTACACAACTGACGCTGTGATGCAGTCGTTAGTTACAACAAGGACACAGACACCTGGTCCCTTGATACGGGAACGCCAGAGATTAAAATACTAAAAAAGTCCGCTAGAGTACACACAGAAATTCGGCGACTGCACTGATATCCCAACAGGCATAATTCGCCTTCATATTATTGTAACTATCAAACCAAAGTAAAAGAAAAATAATCCCAAGGGCAAAGCATCAAGACAGTTGATATTTTAAGGAAAATAATGCGTTGTGATGTCAAGGAAAAATTTTCGACGAAAAGCGATGACGCGGAAAGTTTTTCAGAATAATTGCTATTAACGAAGCACATCGTCCAGCAGATGACAAGCTATTACGATGACGATAAAAAAAGGTTACCATTGTTATAAGATGGTCAACAATTACCTCATTTCAGTTTCCGGGTAGCGCAGGTATAGATATTTTGAGGCGATACAAACGCTGTGTTTCGGTACAGCAAATTGTGAAAAGAAATGCGCCATGCGTTGTGGTATGTAAGACTTCAACCACAATATCCGCCCTCGCAGCGTGTTCACAGAGGCAGGGAGCACTTCAGTGAGACAAAAAATTAGAGTTGTAGACAGGGTTTTAGAAACGCTCAGGAAGGAGGTTGTTAGCACGGAGCACCGTCCTCCATCGCTAAAAAAATAAAAAATTAAAGACAGATAGAAATGAAGGCTAAAGAGAGAATTGACTGAAGAAAATAAGCCTACCACCACACGTGTCGTACAGTTTTTTGGTCATACGTTGATTAGAGAGATTGGGTTGGCATGCATAGCCAAAAAAGGTGAGTCAAATGAATAATAACTAAGTAATTGTAGAAAATTAACAAATAGAAGTGTCATAAATGAAAGTCAAAGAAATAAAACTCCAAAAAGCAAAGAGGACAAAAAATAGAAATACAGTAGAGTTCGTGACACCTGACAACCGGACTCACATGACAACCGGACATGCAATGAATATTATATGCATTATTTACCATGTTTTCATTTAAATCGTTTTCAATTACAATACTTACAGTAAAATGTAGAACAGTTACAACAGTTAAAATGTAGAACAGTAAAATGGAGCTCATATTTTTTACAATCGTAAAAACATTAATTTAACATGTGCTATTCCTTGGTTTAGTCTAACCCCAAACATGATGGCTCGTTTTTTAATGTGAACATGCAATTTTTGCAAATATTTCTATGTTTGTAATGTCTCTAAAAACTTTACCTGCCATGAAGTAATTTACGTTTCAATAAATCTTTAATCTTTTCATGCGGATGACTTGACAACCTGAATAACTTGACATCCGGACATGTATGAGTCCGGTTGTCAGGAACTCTACTGTATTTGCAGAAGTAAAGTAAATTACTGAAATTTAAAGCTACCTACACACAAAGCAGCATACTCTAAATTAATGAAAAACTTCAATTTTTTCTGAAGTGATTTGACAAGACAATAAATTATACGCTTGAATAATAACATAAAAATACTGCACAATTTAAAGTGATTTGACGAGAAAATAAATCACACGCAGGAAAAACTCCCATGTCAATCAGGTTCGAAGAAGAGCAGTTGAGCAGGACACTAGTACAGCTAGCGCGGTCGCCTCATATCCTTCACTTGCACAGCAGCCTCGTAGTGAAGCTGTCTATCATCGCCCTTTGCAGAGCGTACATTTCCACCATCGACGCTACTAGAATTTCAAATCATAAGTATCTTTCAGCCTATATTCATGAGCCCTAAATTGTAAGGCGTGTATAGCTAGACAAGACACGCATACGCGCACCACGGGCAAAACGAATAAATTTCGAGTACACAGAAGAGTTTACAAATCGCACAGGAATAAAACCGACAAACCAGATGCTATTTTCAATTCAATAAATTCAGTGGCTCCATAAAGTCGTCTAATATCGTTCATCTTCACAGATTAAGAAGTGTAAGTTCGATAAATAAATTCAACTCATAGTGGGGGATAACGCATCCCAATGTGCGCAGCCCGCACAAAGACAATAAATCCTGTCAAGCGGTGATATACGAACAAGCTGTGCCAGAACAACTACTCTGAAGGTGCCGCTTTAATAGACGATCCACATGCGTAGGCCTGCGAGATGTACAATCAAGAACAGATAAAGTTTGGTGTCGTTCAGCTTACCAAGCAATCTTATCCCTAAAAAATGACGATCGCTTTGGTGCCGTTCGAAAGGAACGTATTCATTCAGATGCTGAATCTGTTTTTCTTTTCCTAGTGAGCATAAGGTTTTTTCTCGACTGAACCTTAGGAGCAAACTGGCACTCTCCTTTCTGCTCAGAAATAATTCTCTCAGAACATAGCTTGGAAGAGACTGCAGCAATTCTATTAATTACTTCTGCTACAGATAAGGCCGGCGATTGGGCCCTAACTACCAGAAAACGACAATGCCGCAACTTGTTAAGCCATGTTACCAGAGACATCCTGAGATTATTGCAATGAAACTCCGCCACACTGCGCGAGGACACTGCGATTCATATCGACATGCTCAACAACGCTCTAACTTACGGTGGACGTGAGACCCGCCACTCACCATAAATAAAGCAGCTCCTTCGAAAAAACGCTCGCATAACTTAGCATCCACGAATCTAGCTTGGAAACGTCGTTTCTTCTAATTTATTTTTCTGCTCAATTAAGCGAGAAAGTGGCTTTGATTTTCCGATGATCCGCATTTATTTATGGGGAGTTGAAAAATGAATGCTCAGGAGTAAATAATGGCATCTTAATAAATACGCGTAAACTCAGAATCTTAAATATTACGGAAAATTGGTTGTACTAGACTTATTAAATTGATAAAAACAATCATCTAGATTATTTGTTTCCGTCTTAAAGGTCTCGAACTTAACACGAACAGTGGGTAGAACAAGAGACTCAAAGAGAGAGAAAAATATAGTTTGCCAGATGTACTTACTACTAAAGATTTAACGGCACATCAAATAGAATTACTTGAAGTTTCAGTCACAAAGAAGATTTTGTAGGAGTTTTCCTCGCATGTAAGTTGAATTAATACATGGTAAATATTCGCAGAATAACACGTTGTATTTTCTTCACACTGAAGCACCACAAGTAGAGACTTCCATGAAATTTCTCAGAAGCAATTACTCGCTGTCGATGTACAAAGCAGTGCTTAGATGTTTACTGTCGATCTACGGTCAAGAGAAGACGGCGACAGCAGTGGTCGGAGTGTAAGAGATAGCTTATTTTCAACGCTGAGAGTAAGCACTTCTCAGTGTTGAGATCAGAGTGATAAACTTATGGAAAGAGTTTGCGACTTCGCACGTCATTGAAGAAGAAAGAGCCAGACTAAGGCATCGAATAGGAGGAGAATGCATTCGCCACAGAACTTTTTATGCACCGAGATAAACTGAGACATGGAAAATTGCGTGCAACCTTTGAGAAACTGGCGATGGAAAGATAAGAGAAGCGAGCCATCAGTCTTTGGGAAGAGGCGATCGAGACGAATGTTCACTCTTTAAAATAAGCGACGGAGAGATAACGAGAGAGCGAGGCGACGTCTCTTTGAAAAACCATCTAGCATAAACTTGCATCGAGTTTTAATACATGAACGTTCATTGATGCAAAACCTTACATCAATAGCATTTCTTTTCGCGTAGAGGTTTTGTCTAGATTTCAATGCGCAGGCGTGTATCGAAATAAAATTCTCCGGAACCTTTGACGCAGGAACATGGTTTCACGGGTCGGCAACGGCGCTGACTTTGCTGGAGAGGTAAGCGTGGGAGGGTCAACGAGGGCCTCTGGAGAGAGGAGCGTGGGCCTTTGAAGTGATCTTTTGTGAATAACGAACGAAACAAACCAAATGTTACAAGGGAAACGCCAATTATTTGCAGAAGAGTGTCAGAGAGATGAGTGGTGAAAGTGGAGCGTGATTCGTTTTTAAAGCGAGATAAAATAATTGAATACCACAGCTCAATTCTGTTTAGAAATTTGCCCTAACTTTCCGAGTGCGGAAAGACATTCATCAACCAACATTCTTAAAAAAGCAGTTTTATACGAAATAAATTTTAAAAAATTGACTGGTCAATGTCATAACACAAACATAAAGGCGGAAAAGTATTCAAATAAAATGAACAATTTACCACGAGTGCAATACTTGATTTTTGCATAAGTTTACAACAATACTTTTGAATAAGTTCACTACGCAGAGCCGAAGGGAACTGGTCACCTCTGCGGGAGGCCCTGAGAGCAGAGACATTGCAGCTCACAGTCTTCACAGGAACTCCACAGGAACCTGTCATCACGTATTTTCATATCTTTATCACCGGGCAGGATAGGCCTGCCGCCGCTCGCTCGTAAAGTCCTAATGAGGAAGCCTATAATATCCGAAGGACCCAATAAAACACACCAACATCTGACGAACGGGTATTATTAATTTAACTTCCATTTTAGAAGGGAGAAGTCCTTTGAATTACGAGGCAGGAGCGGCTTCTGATCAAACACGGCTGGCAGTCATGTTTACCTCAGTGCTGGACTCTTGCTTCAGGAGCAGCTGCGGGGGCAATAAAGGGACCCTTGAAACATTTCGCTTTCCGTCAGATCTGGGAGGCTGCCAAAATTCCTCGCATTTCAACTCTTCAATCACCAGTGAAAATTTCAGATAGAAACGAAATTAGGATTAAAGTGAATATTTATGGCATCCAACAAGTGATGAGAAGTGCATATGAGTGGATGTTAGTCATCTCCACATCAAAAGAGAATAGAAAACAGATCAGCTCAAAATGAAAATGAATCACAACAGACAACTCCAGATAAGGCGCTCTGGCCCACTGACGAGGACAGATTCACCAACGGAAGACTGCCAATCATTCAAGAAATATAACTGCACCTGATAACTGATGCTTAGAATTACTGAGCAGTTACACGATGCTCATAATAAAGGTATAGTTAAAAGTGACGATTGCCCTCTGAGCCCGCTAGAGACGCCGATCGTTGCAATAATCACAGATAATAATATTTACAACGCCAGTGGCTGAGTAGAGAGAAGAGGTGCCGGCTCGGGAGGTGCGTGAGAGAGGCACTCAGATCGAGTCAGGAAGCCGAAGCTTCATAACTGCAATGCGTGGAAACCTGGAATCCAAAAAACTGACAGCGAAACGTGAGACAGGTGTAGAATTTGAAAATGTATTGAAAATGAAGCTGAGATTTTGGGAGCAAGCAGAAAAATCAAAAGGGGGGATGAAATAAAAAAGGAAACAATGATTTACGGGAGTAATATATAACAGAGAATTACTGCAGAGGCGTTAAAGTGAGAAAAATTAGAAAGCAGACGATGGAATATGTAAGAAGAGAAAAGAATCAATAAAAGAAAAGTAGTGAAGAAAAATCAGAAAAGGAAGAAGCAAAAAGGAGCAAAGCAATGGAAGAAATAGCATTAAGAAAAAACCGCACAAAAAAAGCAGTATAAGAAGAGTAGAAACAAAAAACAAAGATTAAAACAATGAAGAACGATTCATTCGAGAAAAAACAAATTCTGAAGACACATGATGACACGAAACAATAAAACTAAAACCACAAAAAAAGAGGAAAAACAAGAATATGCAGTAGGAGAAACCAAGAGAAAAAGCGAACCGAATCATGTCTATAAAACGCATAACAGAGAAGAGAAGAAGCAAAAAGGAACGAAGCAATCAAGAAGGTGAGAGCAGCACCTTACAGAGCTCGCCAATATGATCAGTCGAGATACCGTTCATTAGCGAGCGGGGTAAATCACAAACTCTAACTGATTGGAAAAGTCTGGTCTCGAATTATCAGTTAACTTTTACACTTTGAGGGAATGCCGGAGCCGGCGATGGGTCGTAAAATCCTGCGATCGCCCACCACCCACAGGCCACAAAATCCTCTGATTTGGATGATGACCGTCGGGCCGAAAATAGGAGCAGAAAAACGCGTAGGAGCCGCTGTTAGGCAAGAAAAGTTAGGCTTTGGAGCGGCGTGGGTGCGCTCTGACGTATGGCGCATGAAAGCGAAAGTGAGCGAGACGCACAGAAGCAACTCGATTAAAGAAAACTTGTTAGCCTCAATCGGGAACACTAACGAAGTACAAAGTGAAGCTAAAATGAATGGCGAAAACAAGCGAAAAATTCCAGAGCAGTTGCGAAATCAAAAAGGGATGGATCTGACGATGTGAAGTTCATGAAAGTGTACTATTAAAATTCGGATTTTTAGGTTGTTTTCGTTAACATGAGTTGCTCCAATATAATGAATTTTCCTTCAATTTGCGATGTGGTTGATACGAAAAGACACCATAAAAATGAAACCGAGTAACAGTCGCACAAATATTCGAACATGACCTTACAAAAACAATTTAAAGAGAATGACTAGGAAAAAATTAACCACCACCAAACGGGGAGAAAAATAATCATTTTCACACTAAGCAATTTACTGCCTATGAAAATTGCAGAAATCTCACGAGTTCCGTTCTCAAATGGTAAAAAATAGCAGAGTAATAACATTTTGCAGCGAGCGTACGGTCTAGCGTGGTTGCACGTTAAGTCAACAATCAAAGATTATGCTGTCTCTTTCTTGTACGGCACAACTGGATGGTAAGCCCGTGTAAGTTTTGAAACAGAGAACATACATACTTACTCAATTCCTGCCTTTACAGAAGACTTCTCAAGTCAAAATCGGGATTGAATTGTCTCGCTTCCCATTTTTTTTGTATACTCAAGTAGAGCAATTGACTTTCGATCGCTACTGAATTCTCACTTCTAGATGATAAGTTCTGTCACTTAGAGGAATCAGAAGCATCCGCAAGGAGCTTCTGGTCTACATACACAAATAAGCCAATGCGACTGCAGAGCTCTACTAAAAACGGGCCCGTATGGTTCTTCTATCAGTCCGATATTTTCGCACTGAAGGGTGGGTACCTCACCCGGAAAACAGCATGGAGTCGTTTTCGAAAAATATATACGTTTTCGAAACTAATCAGCTGAGAGTGAAGCTTCTTAGTCGACTTGGCAACGTACAGTAGCCAAATCATGGGAGAACCTACGATGCCAGTTGGAGTGCAGCGGCGACGTAATAGGTTGACCGTACCTGGTGACGTCAACTTCTCCCTGCAACTCAGGAATAATCACTTCAGGAAAACCCAAAGTTTTGTTCAGTACACCTTCCCTTCAGTACATGGGTCTGCATCTCTGGAAGTGACTGAAACCCAAGTTTACCTGTATGTTTCCCAATAGAGTGTTGTACGCGTTCGCTGTGTAAGGCGCTGGAAGTGACCAACCCTGTCATTTGCAGATGTTTTTCTTTGGGTGCGGTGATGAAAAACACATCAGTCAAGAATATGACCTCCTCCTCCCTTAGATAGTCTTCAATCAAAGCAGCAAGAATGGAGAACTCGAGGAAATCATTCGTTACAAAGATTGGGTTTCATACAGGATCAGTTGGATGAGGTTCAAATTTACCTCAAATTACAGATTTACTTGAAGAATCACGAAGTTTAGCTTTTTTTCAACGAGTAAGGAAAACGAAGCAAATCTGTTCTTTTGGGAGAGCAGAAGCTCGATGACTTCTTTTTATAAAATTTGCGCGAAACAAGATCTTTGTGCTTGAAATCTTTTCCCAATGAACCGTGACTCTCAAGGTTTTTAGTGTTCATCAAGAAAACTCGAAAACAATTGTAAGAAATATTCTATCGTCCCCTCACAAGGAGGTCTCCAAAGGCAAGATGCATCGTAGGAAAAGAATTGAAAGTCCGGAATAAAAGGATTTCGAAATCACCTTGATCATCGGAAGGTTGTTTTTACGCGTCGTTCTTTCGCGAGTCTGATTTACACGGCAGTCTTCCCATGTCCAGCTCAACCGTTCACAAGTCACAGCGTAAGAAAGACCGCCAAATTCGATCACGCGGAGTCGAGGCAAGACTCAAGAGATCCTAGATATCATGGCTATTGTTCTTTATCTGTGGCACATAGGGATTGTAACTTTATGTAGTTCATCCTTGCAGTCAACATGGTTTTTGCAAGGCCGGAGAACCCCAGATTGGCGCACTGCATTGTGAGTTGCATAACCCGCTCGTGTTTTTGTCTGCCAGAAGTCAGTATTGGAAAACTAATCTTTTCGAGCGTTATTTGTCTTTCTTTAGACTTTTATGAACAGTAAATGTCTTATCGCCTATAAGATAAGCATATATTTCTTGGGGAAGAATATATTAAAATATCGAATAACAATACCAAAATATCGCTAAACAGTCCAAAGTATTGATATACAGTATTCTTCGTTGAAGCACATTAGTTACAGTTTGTGTTCGTAAAATTTAGATGATGAGGAGACCATCCAGAATGGGCCGAAATAAACTTATACAAACACTAGTTGGTGAACATTAGAGGAAGTTTTACATTTGATTAATGTTTGGGCGTGTAAGATCCGTAGAGTTGTCCTAAATCTTGCCACTTTCCTGCTACAGCTTCACAGCGCGGGGCGGCCTCAGAAGCAACACGCGAGGAAACTACAGTAATTTATAATTACGCGTCTATCCCTCTGTTACTTATCCACGAAAAAATCTGTGTCGCCGATGAAAAGTTTCCGAAAGTTTTTCATGTTCCTTAGAGAGTAAATGGAATTGAGATTGGCACATCGGGCGGCTGCTGCATTCATTGCCTGGAACGCAGACTGCCGATGATACTTGTGTTGCGTGTCTCAGAGAGCAGTGTGGGCAGCAGCTGGTACTAGGTTCTGATTATCGGCCTAGTGACAATCCCAAAAAATTGGTGAACAATATGGAAAAAATGTGTTAAAAGTGTTAAAATCGCAAACCCTGTGACTTGATTTGATGAAAGCGTTCAGGGATTCAAGAAATGATTTACATAAGCAGGAGCGTTACCTTAAGTCACGTTTAATTACGCAAGGAAAAATTTACTTATGTTACGGTGCACGCTGAACATTTTACGACCATGCACAAATGAGGCACCCGATAAGTGTTGTATGTAGGGAGTGATAATACTGAGAAACCACCGGAGACATTTGTGGATCATCATTTTGATGTAAGGATTTTTTTTTGCGGATGCAGTACCACAGAAGTGAAACCTGGCACTTTACTTTAATTTTATTGCCGTTACTTTTTTAGATTTATTTTCAATGAAGAGGAACATGAGCTTTAAACTTCGATGATACATTTAAAAAACAATTTTCACGCTGTGATTTTTCTATTACTCGGAACACAAAGGAAAAAACTATTTTCAAGTTGAGGAGCTTCGAACAAGTAATACGACAAAGTTAGAACGGCTCCTCCCCTAAGATTTCGTTGACCGCATGAGGCTGTTTCTGCTATCAATAAAACTGCATCAGAAACAACTTATTCATTTCAAAAGAATGAGAAGCATCGCTGCACTCCTCAAAAGATGTGGTCGCAAGCAATAGGAAAGACAGATTCGCAAAAAAATAAAATGGTATAACGACGAAGTTTGTTTTCATGGCCAGGAGCTTGAGGAGAATATGAGGGCATTATTAATAGGAAAGGTAAGAGAGGTTGCTGCACGACTTCTTTGAGAGTTTAAGGAGCGGCCGCTGCAGCTCGAGCATTTGTGGCTTCACTCAGAGGACGGTCTGCGCTAAGACAGGCGATGACACTACTACACTAAATAATTTTATTCTTTACTTCAATGAAGTCAATTAATGCCGTTTCATACACGTTTTTTTCAAACGTTTTGTAATTAATTAACGCCAGGACGCAATGTAGAGCAAACATCTCTTTATATGCAAGTTGACTGAGGAGTTACGGCTAAGTTCGTCCTACATGTAACCGGAAGAAATACAGAGTTCGAGTCTACGTCTATTTCACATTGAAGGTGATCGCTCTCAACGACCAGGCTCAGGGGAACAACGACTCTTTCCGAGCCTTTCTTCGTTTGAATGTAGCCTCTGCAACTGGGACCCTGCAGCTCAGCATGGAGAACATTTCATTTCTACCAATGACAAGTTACTCGAACACTAATTTGTCAACACGTCAACTGCAGCGGGTTCAACTGAAATTCAATTTTCAACACAAACTAGAGTTAATTTTAGAGATTACTTTTCACAACAACGAACATTAAATATGATAGATCGTGCCGTTATTTAATTTACCTAAAGCATTTATGAAATTTGAGTTTGTGACTGCTTGTCGGACAGAAGCTTTATGAAAAACCCTTCAGTAACCCCCAGTGGGTCACGTCGCAGTGAAATCGTTAACTGTCTCATTGATTCAGTCAACTAGTTTAGAAATTCATTGAATTATATTCTTTCGTTTCTTCAGTCGTCGAACACAGGCAGGTGCAAGAACTCCTTTGACCCCACGTTTCTTACCCTCAGTAGATACTTTCATTATAAGATTGATTGTGCTCGTTATATTCAGAGTTACTTGGACAGCGGTATTAATAGAGATAATGTTGAAACTTTAGGGGGGATGATTTTTAGATAAATTTGCAAAATATTGTAACTTTCGAGGGAAATTTCATAAATATGTGAGCAAACGGCAGCAAAGTTTCCGAATCTTGAGAAAGTATCAGAGGGTAAAAAGGAACTAAGCATGATGAGAGAAGAAGAGTGAAACAAACCTAAAATACACGTCCATGAGGTCGGCTGCATCGGACGTTAGTCTTTAAAACAAGAGAGATCAAAAGTAAAAAATTAGGTTTGATAGCAAGCGCACAACAGATGATGCGATGAGCATCGTTGCTTCCGCTGTTGCAGTTGCGGCCCCAAACTGAGGATATTGCGCTGTGTGTATCGCAGTGGGGCCCCCATACTGAGGATATTGCGCTGTGTGTGTCGCAGTGGGGGCCCCATACTGAGGATATTCCGCTGTGTGTATCGCAGTTGCGGCCCCATACTGAGGATATTGCGCTGTGTGTATCGCAGTGGAGGCCCCATACTGAGGATATTGCGCTGTGTGTATCGCAGTTGCGGCACCATTCTGAGGATATTCTGCTGTGTGTATCGCAGTTGCGGCACCATACTGAGGATATTCCGCTGTGTGTATCGCAGTTGCGGCACCATACTGAGGATATTCCGCTGTGTGTATCGCAGTTGCGGCCCCATACTGAGGATATTCCGCTGTGTGTATCGCAGTGGAGGCCCCATACTGAGAATATTGCGCTGTGTGTATCGCAGTTGCGGCACCATTCTGAGGATATTCCGCTGTGTGTATCGCAGTTGCGGCACCATACTGAGGATATTCCGCTGTGTGTATCGCAGTTGCGGCCCCATACTGAAGATATTCATTGTCAAAACTCGCACTGACGAGGACAGCCACAAGCAGCACGAGAGTGAAGTTCTCAGCGATTGTCAGCGCATGATCTGTTGTGCGTGGGTTTTCAAAGTGTGTTTTTTATTTTTGATCTTTCTTGTTTTGAGGCCAACGTCCGATGCTGCCGACCTCATAGGAATGTATTTCAGGTGTTGTTTTGTTCATGCTTGTTTCCTGAGGGGCGCCAGGTCCCCAAAGATCATACACGTGAGATATCTTAAGCTACCCACCCCGGAGCACATCTATTACATAGCCTAAATGATCTACAAATGAAATTTGTGAACAGCTCTACGGTAAATTTGGACAACACGCATGCACTGAAAACTGGAAAATTAGATCTCTGTAATAATTAACGCAATCAAAATTTTTATATTATAAAGACAGTCTAGAAAGCGAAAATCGCATTTTCCACTTTCACTCTCAGTACACCCCACAAACGAAGAAGTGCTTCTTTTGCCACAGGATGCAAAAATTACGTTCGTGAGACAAACATCGCAAATGATAGAACGTCAAATAATGTCAGCTCCAGTTGAAATGTCGTCAAAAACTTTCCAACGAAAATAATAAAAAAAAAGCCAGAAATTCCGATCAACAAATTTCCCACAAAAAATTGCGAAAAAAAAACAGCAAAAAATTTCTAACAAATAAAATGAGAAAAAGTCGAGCAAATCTGAGACCTGGACCTGGAAGTGTGCAGAAGCAGGTCCCCTGAATGCTCCTGCGCTCCCCAGCAACGAACCGCCACAAGAACCTCGGAGGCAGAACTTGCTGTAGTGGGCGAACTCGAATAAATCTGCTCTGGGTCGCGATAAGGCGGATAAGCTGGCCAGCATTTGTATTAGAATTAGTTGGCATAGTTGAGGGCGGCAGAATGACCTTTACGATCATTACGGTTAATTAGATGTGTTCTCCAGGGCAGCGTGCACTGCAGGGGATGCGGCCACTCGCTTTAGAGTATGCGCCACTCGTAGCCAATGCGCATGCTCGCCATCATTGATCATAAAAACATACAAAACACTGCTCAAGAGTACTGTGGATGCCAAAGGATCTGAGAGCTGCTCGCTATGGATATAAAGCGATTCAATGCAGAAGCGCGCTGTTTATTGCAAAACTGCAGACTAGTCTACTACAAAGCATAACAGAAAAAAGTAGGTTAGCCCTGGTAAAACTCTGCGCCATTCATTAAAAATACGCAAATTGATAAAGCATCCTCCATTCCTCAAATATATCACACACCGCTCACAGAATTGGAGCTTTTCGTACACAGTCCGTGGTCGTAGACCTGATGTCAAATATAATGTCAGAAATACAGGACGTGTTTGCGAATTCATTTCGATTATTTTCTGGCATAGGACACAACATTGATTTAAGTCCAGGTTTGGTGAGGGCACAGGCTGAACCGCAGTGGACACCGCAGCGGGTGATACACTGCGCTATTTTGTGTGGCACTCACCATTACAATTTATGCTCGCTGCGGTTTTCAGTGACGCAGGTGTATCATGTGTCAAAACTGCGAGCATACTCGTGACGACAACATCCGATAAAAGCTAGTGTATCGCCGGAGTTAAAGACACCCTGGGGCATCGCTGCAACCATTGTCCAATCCACCCGATGCTCCGTCGTTGATAAATTAATTCTGTTTAATCGATATCACCCAAAGAGAGTCGTTTTATCTACACATTAAGTTATTTTTCGTACCATTGTAGCGATAGTACCCAGAGATAATCGTTTAATCTAAGTACATGAGTTGCAAGGCTCATTTTTCATCTGGTTCAGTCGATAGCACCCTAATATAAATCGTTTTAGTTAAGTATTTGAGTTGCATGAATTATTTCAGGCCAAAGGAAGGCCATTTAGCTGAGCTCCTAAGACAATGATCGTCTAGAGCCACCTGTGGAGGCAACTTCCAGCTTTCCATAGGCTGTGAAGCCTTTGCAATTAACCTTGTCTTCCATAATAATGAACTCTCGCAACTCGTGCGAGAAAATATTGCACCTGAAGTACAGTGATTAATAAATGTTAATTTATACGCCGTGGGCTGGTCATTTAACGCGTTTATGTACTTGGCGCACAATGCGCAAAAAAATTCGGCCTGAGTGGTTCATAGAATTGCGCAGGATGTTGTACGAAACCTTGGTCAATCTTTTGATACAAATATACGAGGCCATCGGTAATCGTTGAGAGAAATAGTCAAAATACTACTTAATTTAGCTCTCATTGAAATTCATCCTAAAAAATCAAAGCAGTGTTCAGTATTGAAGCTCCCTTGTAACTATCTGCTTTTAGGCAATCACAATTTTTGAAGGTAAAGCAAAAAATTTAACACAGCAAGTTAATCGTCTGCAAATTGATCAGCAAATTTAACACAGCGAAAACTCAGCGCTAAGACTCTGAATTCAAGGGAAAACAATGAATTACTCATCTTCAGACGGTACTGCAGTCAATCCAGGAGAGCGCGACTCGACAATGTACAGGAGTCGACTTACGCAACCTGGCGGACGATCGCAGGTGAACAAAAACTTGACATCTCGCATGACCCGCCGCAGAGCAGCAGGCCGACGTCCCCACACCGCAACAAAACGAACGTCGAGCCCCGCAGCTCAAACCATTTACGCGCAAAAAAAGCATGTCTGAGCTTGAACTTTAAAATTATGACGAATGAACGCTGTGAAGTACAATGGATCCCAAGCGTTCTACTACATTCGAGGAGGCTGTTGCAAGCAAGACGTTTCAGTTGAAAGATCTGTGAGGGACTACTCGATGAGATTAGACATGGATAGGGAACTGGAGTAATGGGAAATAGAAAAAATTAAGCTACTAAGGAGGTTAATCAGTTATTCCTAAATAAAGAACAGAATTCCGATGAATAATTCGGTCGACCAATTTCCACGGTAAGAAACACTGTTGTAAGAGTGCAGTCATAAAATGGCCTGACGAAAAGATGCACCATCAACGTCTCTCTTTATGAGTACTCTCATAAGGTACAAACTCGCAAATTATGGACAAGAATAATTAAGTCTGATGAGCCGAGTAATTTGGGAAGATCACTTAGCCAGGTTACGAAGACAACGTCCGGTGAAAATTATCTGTTCTCGCTGGTTGTGCATCGAGGCAATATCGAAGTCCAGCGCAAAAGCGAGACGTCCAGGCATCAGTCTGTATAACAGAACTTTAGTGTATGTGTGTCAGTTAAAATGATGCAGGTGAAATGCTGGTTACGTAGTATTCCGAAGCTAGTGATATTGGATGAAGCTTGTGGTATTGGATAAAGCTCGTGTTATTGGATGAAGCTAGTGATATTGGATGAAGCTCGTGTTATTGGATGAAGCTAGTGATATTGGATGAAGCTAGTGATATTGGATGACGCTAGTGATATTGGATGAAGCTTGTGGTATTGGATAAAGCTCGTGTTATTGGATGAAGCTAGTGATATTGGATGAAGCTCGTGTTATTGGATGAAGCTAGTGATATTGGATGAAGCTAGTGATATTGGATGAAGCTAGTGATATTGGATGAAGCTTGTGGTATTGGATAAAGCTCGTTTATCTAAGCGTGTGTGCGCTTGATCTGTTGCATGCGGTATCACCCAAACCCAATTTATTCCGAAATCTCGTGTCCAAGCTCTAAATTTTAGTTATTGTGTGTTGCCGTATTTTGGATATCAATTGGAAAAGTTGAGAAAAGACCTTTTAATGCTTTTGACTAAATTTTTCCCGGAAATTTCCTTTAGTGTTATTTTAGTTAACAAGCGTACCATTGGATCATTTTTTAGATTTAAAGATGTGCTCCCGACCGGCATGCGATCTTCCCTCGTCTATAATTTCAGTTGTGCGCATTGCGCATCGCAGTATGTGGGTTCCACCCACCGAGCACTTTACGTCAGGGTTGCTGAACACGCAGGTCGAAGCCATCGTACAGGTCGCTTGCTTACCTCTCCTACTCATTTTAGCATCAGAAAACATTGTAGTAATGATTCCTGTGAACAGATTATTGACATTAGCAAATTTAGAATATTAGATACTTGTACCGCGAACTTAGACCTACGTATTTTAGAGTCGTTATTCATTCAAAAACTCAAACCATCTCTCAACGAAATGCAGAGTGCATACCCTCTGAAAATAGTCAACCGATAAATTACTATTATTATGCCTTTTGTTTGTTTGTTTTGTTTGTTTTTTCGTGCTTATATTCTGCACTTCTGAAATTTTGGGTGTACTGACTTGTTTATCTTTTTAATTGCAGACTTTTATTTGAGAATGAGCCTAGGCTCGAAACGTTCAGAGTAAATGTTTTTAAAGTACTTTTTCTCTATTTCTTTCATTATAAAGCTCGTGTTATTGGATGAATCTTGTGATATTAGATGAAGCTCAAGGTATTGGATGAAGCTCGTGATTTTGGATGGTGCTCGTGATATTGGAAAAAGACCTTGACATTGGACTTCACCACATGACGAAATGAAGCACACCAGACATCAGAATTTTAATGAAAATAGGACTAGCTTGGTTTAAAAAAAATATAGAAACTGGTTAAAATTGATCTGTTTCAAATCTGACGGGTTTCGGAGCAGCGAACGGTTGGATCTTCAAATTATAGCATAAAAAAATGAGATTGAATTATAAGTCAGTGTAGGCATAACTGATCATAACAAAATTGTTCCCATGAGAGGGAGGAAGGCACATTTCAGTGTGGAATTAAGGGAACGAGGAATCTACGCACAAGGTGTGTCACCACACTCAACGTATAAAAAGAGTAATAATGAAAATATTCTTGAAACAAGATAAAAATTGGTGAAAAAAATAATAAGTGTTAAAAAAAGGACAGCAGTAAACTTTGAAAGATGGTCTGCAACAAAAAAAATATTCTATTTCAATAAAAAGAAAGCCTACCCAACCTTCAACTCCGGCCTTCATATCTTCCTTCTGGATGAACTAATTCCGATCTCAATGAGGGAGGTTTAAAAAAAACTACGAAATTTTTTTTACGTCATTGGCGAGTAGGCGAATAAAGTCCCTCAAAAATATTTCAAGAGATGTAAAGTCGCATTGATCATTGGAAGCACATAAGATGGAATACAGCGTGTAAGTCAGCAACATCACTCAGCCCCATGTACCTCTCATAAAAAAAACCCTCCGCCGCCAGAGAGGATGTTCAACTTTGCCCCCTGCCTTGAGCGTGCTACATCGCTACCGACTTTCGAAGGCATTCAACATCTGAGCGTTTATTGGTAGAAGGGAAAATTTCTCAATGAATATTCAAGATTTCAATAGCCAGCTACACCGCATCTATAAGAAGGAGCTCTGTTTCACATCGAGTATTTCGAGTTGGGCACCGGAATCAAACCATCAAGAATTCCAGCGTCATGATGAACAGATTTATTCCAGGCAGAAAATTCAATTTGGGGTCCCTGTTTGCATAAACTTGGATGATAGGTAGCGCTTATGGAAAAATCTATTTTAAGAGCAATTTAAAAATAAACCTAAGGAGTTTCTGCTTGTGATCTGCTGCAGGAGATGTTAAGAATTTTATGCAAGTCATGGGACAGAACTCTGGTGTCCACCGACTCATACTTATGAGCCTTGATGATCAGTTGCTCGGATGCATTAACATCAAGAAGGTGATATTACATTATCAGAAGCTGCTGAGTTGGTCGAAACCAGACGGCGGCTTATAAATCAAGAAGAAAATTGGCTCAAAATTGGTAGTTTGCTGCGGAGCCTGGCGACTGCTGGGCCGGAGAGGGCAGAGCGCATTATTGCACCTGAGGAGAGTCGAGCCAACTGTGATGAGAGGTCAAGTGCTTTATAAACGAGTTCAAATGTCAAATTTGAACTCACAACCCAGCAGTGAAAACTCGTCAAATTAATGAGCGCAAGCAGCAATCAGAAAGTTAAAGCAAGAAAAGCACTTTCAAGAAATGATTCAAGAGCGAGCAATAGATCAGGGCTCGGTAGCGATAGATTTCTCCATGTGGGCAACTGTACTTCGACGTCGATGAAACGAGAGGAGTGTAGTGTCGGTAGCAGCAAAAACCGATGCAAAAACGTAGTCCGCCGTCATCATAGCATGATGCCTCGGAAATAAAATATTACTAGAAAATATCTCTCGTCGCTTTCGGTAGTGCAAGATTGGCGGACAGTTTAGATGAAGAATGCAACGTGCACACCATCTGTGCCTGACAGATGGCCAGCTGCCTGCCCCGCTCGCAGCTGGAGCGTCCTGCAGCAGCGCTCTGGGAACCAGGAATTCAAGAGGGATCGAGAGACAAGGCAATTTCACCCAAAATAAATTTACCATTTTCGGAAAACCAAGAAGAAAACTCGTATGAAACAAAGAGAAAAGAACCCATAACAAACGAGAAGAAGAAAGCTAGTACGAAATAAAAAAGATTACTCGTATGCATCAAAAAAAAAGAAAACCCACATGGTTCATTGAGAGAAGTGTTCGTGTATGTCAATGAACAGTTAGTCTGAATTCTGCTGAGCAACTGTAGGGTAAAAAGTTCTATACGATGAAAAAGTGTTGAAATTGATTGAGAAACTAGTGTCTTTACATATGAAGATAAAAGTTTTACTGGAACCTGTTCATAAGTGCCGCAATATCTTAAGTTGCGTCAGATGCTTAGCAAGTTCGATCGACTTTAATTGAAACAAAATGAGATTCTTTTAATTTCGATGCTGTTCAAGGTTCCACCATAAGCAATATATTCAAAAGGCATAACAGCAGGGGACTACCGCAATCGAGTGATGGCCTTAACGACACGGTGTTTTTAAATCTTAGCATGAGGGGCTGAGCAAGCTCGAAGGCAGTTAATTCTGCCCCGACCTCAAGTTGGTCTTTTGATGGCTCAAATCCTGTCTAAATTTATATAATTTTGGGAGCTAACCTGCTTGTATTTAAAGTCCATTTCTAATGGGCAGGGGAATGCCATTATTTTACAACAAAGGAGTTTTTCATGATTTCAATGTCATAAATATCTTCGTTTGATACACATAAAATGATTTTTTTTTGTTTTAATAACCGAAAAAATAAGAGAAATACAATGAACGAGCAGTGATGTTGAGGAATAAAATTGTCGTTTAAAAAAAGTTGTGTTTCAAGGTCTTACAACAGTACACTTAGACATTTTTAAAAATAGAAGAATGCAGTTCGTCGCGTCGCGGCAATAATCTCGGATAATTGCATTCCAAGAAAACGAAAAGTTTTCTGTTCATCTTAGTTAAGATGGAGTTTCTGAAGCCTCTCTCAAATGACAAAGCGGTTGAAAAAGTTAACATAGTGATTGAGTTGTTGACTATCGCGTTAATCTAAACCTCGATTTGGCTAGTTGAATGTTTATATAATCACAAGCGTCGGTAAAGTATAAAAAACCTATCGTTTCAATCGTACTTGGACAATTCAAGAGCGATTCAAAACCACAAGGGTAGGAGAAGTATAAAATTTAACGTTTCAATCGACTTCGAGAATACAATAACATCTCAGGTTATCGAGAGCTATGGATTTTTTTTTGCCCGAATAATAATTAATTCATAGTTAATTCCATTCACAGTGTAAGCTAACATAGAAACGCGCAAAGACAACATAGAAACGCGTGTCCCATTTTTTTGGCTTGAGTACGTACAGTACGGGCCTTGCACTTTGCTCTATTATGAGTTTCTGATGTTGCGCAGTACAACGTAGACTTTGGAGTGTTCAATTTTTGGTGCCCTTTTGTTGAAGGTAATGAGAGGGGATGCTCTCGTTAAAAAAAAGAGCTAGACAAGTTGCTTGCTGTTACTCTTGCATCAAGTTTGTCATAGTGGGGTATATTTTGTATTATTAGCCTTATACATAGTTATACTTCGTGTTATGCATTAGTCCCAATGGGGTAATATGATATGTGTGTATATATATATATATAACGACGGCTCACATACACTCGTAAACAGAATGCCATAAAAATATGACCACTATTGAAAGTGTAAAGTAGTAAGTATTATTGTGTACAGTAATAAATTCTAGTTGTTGGGCTGTAGAATTCAAAACAGCGACAGAGCAAGCATTACACGATAACTAACTTCATCGTTAAATTTATTTTAACTTGCATAAAATCTCACATTATGAATAGGAATCACAATTCATTACACTACAAAGCATGCGTACGTACGTCTCCTCATGCATTTACTCGAGTCAACACTTATTCATCCATACATATCATGGCTCGGGTTGCAAGCACCCATCCGTTCGTGCTTCCTCAATGCTCATTCAAACGACCATCCATACAGCAATACATCTACGCCACCCTTCCACAAGGCAATCCAGCCTCGGTCAGACCTGAGCTGCAGACACGCTGGAAGAAGCGGCCAGCGATGCTGCAGGCAAGAAGAGACCCATAAAATGCCGTCCGGGACTGCCAGCGCCGACCCAACCATTCTCCAACGAGAGTCAAGCCAACGGCTATGGCTTAATTCGCGGATAATCGCAAAAATGTGACAATTATACCAACGATTCCGAGAAGGAATTTTAAAAGCGGCTGCACAGAATTTTTAAGAGAGGATAATGAGAAAGCGGAGGGAATGCTTGGAGTTCCAGCTCTATACTTTACAGCTCTGAGGCAATCCGGAGAGGTGCTGTGGAAATGGTAATAAATGCACAAGGGGAATGTCATTACTGTGACTGCTTCACGAATCCGTGTACATAAGTTCAGCCTTGATGGTCGAATAGATTTGACTGTGGATAAGTATAAATCAAACTACATCGTCCATGCATAGCAATCCTGAAGCTATATTGGACTTGGTAGAGATAAACACACAAGGAAAAGCCATAAATTTAAAACAAACTACAAAAAAGTGCATTGCAAAGTTGCAATTCCATGTAACTGGGCCACAAAAAGTGAGAAGCAGGGGCAGATTATATCGATTTAGGAATGCTTCTGTGAAATATAAATAAAAACTCGTTTGATGTTCTACAAAGAAGAAGCATTTTGAAGACACAGTGTCAAAGTGTATGATATTCAAACAAAGTTACAGAGGGTTTACAGAATGTTCGAAAATATTTAAAATTATAAATAAAACTTAAAATAAATAAATAATACATAAATAGATTATAAATAATAATAATAACTAATTTAAAATAGAGAAGAAAATAAAATTTAAATGAAATAACCTCAAATAAATTTCGTATGTTAAATAATAATGATCATAGCAATGAGATCCACAGCGATATTTTCTTGGGAATGTAAAATTATTATTTCTTGTTATAGGTGACGTACAAATTATTAACGTACGAGGTGACGCACAAATTGTTAACGAGGCTTCACAAGTGAGAGTTGCAGCAGCATAAATTAGAAATTAACTCCAAGGGTATTGTCCACTCCGTCTCACCTCATCCTACATGCCACGGCGCGTTACCATCTGTTACCGTCCTTTTGTTATTGTTACACACAATAACAAAAACATCGTAAATGAACGTCTTTCAATAGTTCCAATCACCTGAAGAATTTATCAAAGAAACAGTTCCTGTACGGAGTTTTAGAACACGGGCTGTCTCCACACGTTTGATTTAATTCCTCATCAAGTTTTATGGATACATGCAGGTATACCCCACTGTAGATGATGACTCAGAAGGTCAACGACTTGGGGTAAAAATTGGTCAAATTTTATACAGAACGCTTCTGCAGCACGCGTGTAGATGTCGGAGTCAGTGGTTATTTATATCTCACCAGATCAGTCGGCCAACAAGTTTTTGGGATTGAATACTCATCTAAAACCCGTCCGGCAAACTCAGTTGGCATCAGACAGATCATGCGGCAGAATTGATTCATCGATTGGATTTTTTGACGATAATAAGCGCTCGAAGAAGCAATGCCCTCGCCATAAAACGAGAGCTGAATATCACTCTCATTTGGCTCTGTCTCGCTAAGAAGTTAGTGAGTTTCAAAGCGCAGAAGAAGTTGAATATTCGATCGGATCCCCAGACACATTAGGGAAAAGTTGGACCACTTCTCAAGACTTGAGACAAGGCAGTCAGAGTTACAACGTGAAAATCGGCTTCTGCGCACATTTCAAGGCATAATCTAACTTTGAATAAAGTACTTAGGACTTAGTAGGATATCTGCAAGATGTTGAAAAATGTTCGCAAGTGCGCTCGTTTCAAATCCCACCTCGAATCTAGCGGAGCTGGCGAGGAAATGTTAGTTGAAGCGTATTTTGAAACTAGAGCAGCTGGAGCGCTTGCAAATATTTTCATGAACATAATGATGCTCTATGATTCTACGTGAGCCGGATTTTCGTTGCAGCATAGTTAACAGCACACGTTTTTCTAAGTTAACTTAGAAAGACTTTCGCGGCCACCGGACCGCTGTAACAACGAAAATTGCACAAAAATCCGGACCCTGACAGAAAGTGCATTCGGAATCGGAAGAAGTCTGATTGCCTCCAGAAATAGTCAGGAAGACCTGGGCGCGGAGAAGAGAGGGTCGTCGTCCGAACGAAGCCAACGTTTCGAACACCTTCAGGCTTCCCTGCTCTGACTGCAGCGCAACCTAATTTTCAGAGGCCATATCAGCGAGTATTCTTAGAAGAAACATGATATTGGAAAAGAGATACCTTAATTCTCCATAAATGTCGTTTACTAGCCAAGTTTTCACGGTATAATTTCAACTAAAGTTTACGATGAAATTCGTGTTGCACTACATCGAAGCTGGCGGCACAAACTAAAAACTGAGAGGAAACTTGCGAGCTTGCAATTGTCAGTGCAATGTTTTTAGTTGTTTTTATACCTAGAGTTTTTTTCAGAATTTTATTTTAAATGTTAGAAACTGAAAGGTTACCCTAAGGGGTAAAAAACGAGCAAATAATGCTTTGAGACTAGAGCTCAAAGATAATTTACCCAAGGAACCCATAGCCATTACCAATAATAAGATTAAATGTAATGATTTACGATTCAGATACCCTACGTCGTGTTTAAATAAACGTTACGAAGAAGGGAGCGTT
>JACJUY010003472.1:61545-85645 GCA_014220935.1 Platorchestia sp. MABIK
GTGGCTGAACGATGCAATTTGAGTTTGCTGTAATATAAAATGATACCAAATCATAGACACCCACGAATGATCATTATAAAATGTTAGTTTTAGCCTCCTTAACCGCTAAAAAAAAAGCGTTCCAAAGAGAGTAAAGAGGAAGGTACCATTTAGTTTGGAGATAAGGGAACGCGGAATCAATGCAGACGGGGCTTAGAAACAGAATTTTGATAAAGAAGTTTAAGAGACAAGATAAAAGTTGAAGAAGAAAGTAGTAGGGGCTGAAAAAAAGGACAGCAGTGAATCGAGAAAAGGTGGTCCTTAACATAACGAAAAAAAATTTATTTCAGCAAAATGGCCTAATGGCCTACCTAACTCTCAGCTCGGCCCTCACACATTTTCCTCCTGGGAGTGCTAATTCCCATAGATACAATAGTTGTATCCCTCTGAGGGGACCAATATTGAGACGTCTACGTTCTTCAGTGCATATTCAGTTATGTATTGCTCAAAGCAACAACTATATCGATAATTAAATGTGTACAAACGTCAGAACCTTCTCGCCAAGCGAAGAAGGTTCTGACGAGGAGAGAGAAATTTCTTGTTAATAACGTACATTTTGGCGTTCACATTAGCAAGAAAATTATTTTCTTAGACTTCCAGTTTTACAGAATGATAATAACCCTACGCATTCCTGAGCGTCTGGATCATCCACAGTTCACAGCCGCACAGAGCAGCGCAGCGCTACGCCAACTCCATCAACACCAAACTTTCGGACCAACTCTCCAATATCCGACCACAATTCAGAAAAGTTACGATAAGTCGAAGTTACAAGGCAGTACTCGATATTTCGACTGTGCATTTCGCACGTTTTTGAAGGAGCTGAAATTTTCTACTCTGACTGTACGTGGTATAATCAATCCGATGAAGCCTACAAAAAAGTCCCACGAACACGCCACTGGCCTGCAATCACGCGTACGACACCGCTGTAATTCAATGTTCCGCTTGAAGTGTACAACCCTTCATTTCCATGTCACCTCACGGACGAAGCGGCGCAATGCGACCTACAACCGGAGGCTCAACTTGCAACCCGAAGTAAATCCAGTTTGTTACAGCAGGGACTAAGCAACGCAATATTTCGTCTGGGAAACAGCCGCCTGTCCAGTGCGCTAATTTCGACACTGGGAGCAAGTAAAGTCCCATTATTGGAAGCATGACCGGAAATCCGTGGGGATTTGGAGGAGAGCAAAGCTGTGCCCGCGCACGTATCCTTAGAGAAGTGTTAGCGGCCACAATTATCTCGGGTTCTCACTCTTAAATTTTAAATACTACGTAGAAACAACCGTGTATTGGGACATGAAAGCTTGAAACATGAGCCCCCCCACGGAGGTGGGACACGATACGAGTCAGAACGAAATGCATATGGAAATAGCATAGAATTACGCCTCATAAAAAGAACCATTTCAGGAAACCGCAATGATGCTTGCAGGCCTAAATAACACTCTTTAAAGTACCCCCACGTAGTCCTGTAATGCCGCGCTCTGGCCAAAGGAGAAAACTTTCCACTACAGGCATAATTACACAGTATGATTACCATGAGCGGGATCACAACCTCGATCGAGTTGCTGTTTGTTCCTCAAGCACATGTATGCTGGATTTACTGACTTACTTAATATAAAAGAATAGCTCCTCATGCCGAGGTCATTGTTTGAAATCATTTTCATCTGCCGTCATATAGACACGGGCATTGCTTAAGATAATTTTATTAAAGAATTGATAAGACAAACGAAAGCTGCGCAGTTCAGATGATGCGTATTCCCCAAGGTAATTAAAAATTTTCGTAGCTTGGTAGGAGCATATGTTTCACATCATCTCAAGTGCACTGACTAGATATCGTCTAGGAACGCTGTTGTAGTTCGAAAGTTGATATTTCATCTCATAGATAAACAAACGACTCGTCGTTCTTCATTTCCGGAAAGAAACAGGTACGCTAGTCAGCACACAGAAAACTAAAAATTTATACGCAAGAAAAAAATATCGGAAGAAAAATTGCAAGCCTCAGAAGCGAGGGTTATTTTATTACTATTCCAAGCTGGTCAACAGATTGAAAAAGTTCACATTTATTTTTTTCAACCAACTCCAAATATACTCAAGGAACAACATATGAAAACGAGTAATTAAAATTCAATTCAAAACAGTCGCAAGATGAAGTTCCATCCAACTTTCCAATGAATTAGCCTTGCGTAAAGTTTATATTGTCATAGCGGAAGTTTAAATTGTATCCTCTAAAGTTCTGGCCGCATGTGTGGTAGGGGAAGAACTTAAAACCAACAGTATCATACAAAAAATTTTCATTTATGAAAAGTTTTACAAAATATTTGGCACGGTGAATCGTTTCCACGTATATCGGCGGAGTCGATAGAAAGGAGTCAAAGCATCGTACGAATCAATAATAATGAAGCTGCAAGCAATTGTCGTTAAAATTTTCTGGAAATATTTCCCACTTGATATGAAAATAAGGAAACATGCTCTTTTAGCATCCAAATCCTTAACTACCAGAAAGCCAACGCATCTTCTAAAATCAAATGCAGTGTGCTAAGCGACAGCGTCATGCGAATAAGGCGTATGTACGTCACCTATGATGCGGGTATATCCCACTGGAATTTTTAAGTTTATTTTTCTGTCTCCATGAGAACTTGTTTTAGTATCCAAAGATATTTCAAAGCAATGAACTTCTGCATTTGGGCAGTCACTGCAGGCTTTAGTGTCCTCTATGACCGGAGAGGACGAATTTAGCGGTTATTATTGTATTATGAAACTAATGATTTGTAGCAGCCGCACTGTGCTCTTACAGAGGCTTTAGTTTCCTGTAAGACAAGGTCGAGTGCACGTGAAGTTCGAGTCATACAGCAATTTATGTGATCTGTAACTCATACGGATGAACATTGGTCCCAGTGGTGTAACACAAGAGATGCTTTATTCAAGTCATGAATAACTTGAATTATTTATAATCATTATTTATGAAAATAAGCTGAGTTTCCCATAAGATGATGAATATCTTTAGGATCAACTGCTACTCAATTGCACGAGTGTTCTTGCATCGCTCTCCTGTACAATCACTCAGAGTTGCCGCGAGCACAAATGAAATAAAAACTTACTCGATGGATAAAAACGTACCTAATTTCTACACAAGCAAAACACCTGAGTTTGTCGCTAGTAACAGAAACTTAGAACTATACGGAGCAGTCAATCGTTCAATACTCACAAGATTGCAATCAAACGACAGCTCACCTGAAATATAGAGAAAAATGCGCATTACACACTGAATGTCTCAAAATTATTCAAACATCCGTCGAAAAGATTTTCGTATCAATACAGAAGTCAAGAGAAAAATGAGGCTTTCATTTTTTAATGCATTTATCTAAGATTTCACCACCAAAAATTATAGCCATTCTCGAGCAGGATGCAAATAAGCGGCCTCGCGCTGCAATTACGGCGAAAGTTCACCCAGACTTCTGAGACGGAGCACCTCGCATGCTCGGAGACACACACAGGCGGCGGGGCTTGAGAAAACATGGTTGAAATATTACTGGTTGTGACCGTAGTTCATATTCACATCGCAATGTTCAGGTTGTGACCGTTGTTCATACTCACATTGCAATGTTCCAGGTTGTGACCGTTGAACTTATTTTGATTACAATATTAAAGATAGTGACTATTGAATCTATTCCGATTGCATTAGCCAGCCAGGCAGTGGCTCTTGATCCTATTCATTTTACATTATTCACGATTGTGATCATTGAACTTTTCTACACTAATTACAATGATCCCAATGCAGCCTTTGAATCTATTCATATCCCAATGTTTAAAATAACCTCAGAATCTGCTCTGGCCGTATTATTGCAGATTGTTTCTGTTGAACAAATGCCTGTTACAATTGTGTTTAGGATGTGTCATATCCGAGACAAGTCTATGCGTGTGGTCCTATAAAATTCTAAGGGTTACTTTAAAATAAGCTTGGTAGGTACTACTCCTTCCCCAAGCAAAAATGCTTTTGAAAATATTAATACACTTTACGGTGGGTACCACTGGGTTACTCATGCGCCATAAGGCACGAGATAAAGTTGATTAATTCGGTTGTTGGCGGAGTATTTCGGTGTTAACTAGTGGCCAACTACAGGCCATTAAAGCAATGGTCAAGAACCACTAGTCCAGCCATGAGCCGTTAAAGCCATGGTCAAGAACCACTAGTCCAGCCATGAGCCGTTAAAGCCATGGTCAAGAACCCCTAGTCCAGCCATGAGCCGTTAAAGCCATGGTCAAGAATCACTAGTCCAGGGAAGAGTCGTTAAAGCAAAGCACTGAACAATTACGAAGAGTCCCATCAGTGTCAGGCCGCTTTGATGGCCGCACCATCTCGACACTAAATGCTCCTACTCGAGCTGATGCGGCTCACAATAAAAACTAGGAAAACAGACCAGATCAATTGCAAACTTTAGCGAGCAGTATTCGTTAATTAATGCTCTTTTATTACCTTTTATATAGTCCAAGCTTTGTAAGCTGGGCTAGACACCCTATGTGTACTGTAACTTGGACGGTAACTTCAGGTGTGACTGACGGAGTTACATTTACAGTCCCCAGTATACACGGCGCAGTCTTGAAATTCGGACTAACAAACAGAAGGATGCAAACTTCAAGAAAAGTTTCGTCAGATTGCTATCTGCAACAACAAGGTCGTTGGAGTAACTTAAGCGAGTTTCACATGCCGAGATAATCCCAAAGCATCGTACACAACATCGATGAAAGCTTCATGTAAGGCCGACAGCGATATGGAGTTACAGCATCATTTTCACATCATCTGCAACTTCAGCTCGCTAATGACGCGCAACACTATGGCAACTTTCATAAAACACATCCACTTTCGCCCGTACGGCCAGACGTCTGCAAGCCTTCAGACGTCGCTGTGGTAAGCCCTGCGACGTCTCGTGCGGCGCTCACTGGGTGACGGGACTGCCGGGGTCTGTCTGCTTCGGTGAGGTATTTTTTATCCCGCGATTTTATGCAAGTTATGCGCAAAGAATGTTAGCGCCGTTTTTTGCACCTAGCCGCACTTTCGTAAGGTCAATTTCAACAGTCATCAACTGTACGCTCGGTACGCCGCGTTGCCATGCTGCTCACCTATGCCTTGAGCGCCAGTAATTGCTGCTCGTGTACCTTTTTGGAGCTGATGCAAACAATTTAAACACACAATTTAAGCTACAAATGTATTTTCACGAGCAATAGATCAACAGACTCATTACTTAGCATTATGGCAAATGACTGGTAGAGATATAACTACTAATGGGCTCGACTAAGTTCGGTGACTTTTAGAGCATCCCAAGAAAACATTGTTCTTCTACAATTTCATTTATTCTAGAAACTAGAATATACACTAGACTAAGCAAATAGCTGTTTAGTGTTAAGGAATAAAGAACTTCATAAATATAATTTATCCACATTAGGCAATGATGCGCACAAGAACTGAATGCTCGAAGCAAAATTTGAGGAATTTTTATTCTTGAGCTATAATTCCATCATTTTTGAAGTGCAATACAATGAAGATTATTTCTCGCAGCTAAAATTCTGCGTTACAACGCTGCACTTGTCTAACACTCAATGACATCGAATAGACTGCAGCGAGTTTATGTACGAACGTATGTACGTAATAGGAGTATGGTGAAGTCTTTTTGCGTAGTCGATACGATCAAAAATAAAAGGGACCACAAATAAAGGAAATATTAACTTGTCTTCAACACAGACGCTGTCGACCTAAGGTGACGTTACACCCACCCATGCAATACACCCATGCAACACACCCATACAACACACCCATACAACACGCCCATACAACACGCCCATGCAACACGCCCATGCAACACGCCCATGCCACACGCCCATACAACACACCCATACAACACGCCCATACAACACACCCATACAACACGCCCATACAACACACCCATACAACACACCCATACAACACACCCATGCAACACACCCATACAACACACCCATGCAACACACCCAAACAATACACCCATACAACACGCCCATGAAACACGCCGAAGATTTGCCGTCGCCGTCGCACCACAATGGGTCTCTTGGGGCACCAATCGACAGTGAGGCTGCCATCGGCAAAATAAGCCTCGTTGACAGACACAGACTGCGCTGAAGAAACATAGACTAAAGTCGGAAAACAACGCGATGAATATCTCGAATGCGAAAATTTTAAAAACCATGTCAATTTCTCAGTTATATTGCAATAGGTTGGTTGATTCAACAAAGTCACGGCGCAGCACTAAGATTCGGAGTTCGAGACTGAATTCACTCTTTTCGAACCAGGTCGTACTGACCATATTTGATGCAGGTTTGAGGCGATGGCAAGCGTAGCTGGTACTGGTCAGCTTCAGGAGTACATTGCAGCTGGCACCACCTAGTTGCGGTGGACTCGTAACTAGTTTACCTGGTGGTGCTAGTTGCATCCTGTTTACATCGGGGTTCATTTACATCTAGTTTCCCATGTGGTACCAGTTGCAACTAATTATTACCTGGTGGTACCAGCTGCAACTAGTAGTTGTTACCTGGTGGTACCAGCTGCAACTAGTAGTTGTTACCTGGTGGTACCAGCTACTAGTTGCAGATGGTACCACCGGACACAAACACGGCCGTAGAACAGAGTGAGAGCGCCGCAGGAGTGTAGACCTGAGCTGCAGGCAAGTCGATCAATAACCTCCCTACACACCAACGCAGATCCTGATGGCGTCCTAGATAGATTATGTACGATTATTTGTGCTCCATTGATTAGTTAAGTGATATTCAAGAGCAGATGAAGACGGATGAGCAAAGTCCTCTTTATTTCTCGACACTTATTGAGACGGATTGGACATCCCAAGCACGTGTTGATCGTTAATAATTTCTGCTTTCCAGGATCCCGTGTGCGTGACAGCGCATGGATACTCGTCTCTCGCTTTGTAAATACCATCGTTCTGATTGTATTTTCGATCTCATTAACCGCTAAAAATAAATGAAGTGTATAAAACGTTTCTAAAGTAGCCTCAACCTATGCTTTATGTTGGTTTTTAAACAAGCGTGTGCTTGTGTCTTGTACATGATACTTTATACTTACATGGCGTACTTTAAAAAAAAGAGCGGAGAAAAGGCTTCAAAAGCAAAAGAAAATGGCATCAAGTATCGGGTTCAAGAATATCATCCAGTAGAGATGCATGGAAATTGAAGCAGTGAAATACGATTTGCTCAGAACATCAAAGCGCCACGGCGGACTCGCCGCTGCTGTGAGCGCGCTGGCCAGGCATGCAGGGCAGACTTCAGCAGCTGGCACGGTACGGGGGCAGGCTTGCATGAGTGGCGCCTCCGGAGTATACCTAGTGAAGGTACTAGAGTGCACCTAGTGGAGGTACTAGAGTACACCTAGTGGAGGTACTAGAGTACACCTAGTGGAGGTACTAGAGTACACCTAGTGCAGGTACTAGAGTACACCTAGTGCAGGTACTAGAGTACACCTAGTGCAGGTACTAGAGTACACCTAGTGCAGGTACTAGAGTACACCTAGTGCAGGTACTAGAGTACTCCTAGTGCAGGTACTAGAGTACACCTAGTGCAGGTACTAGAGTACACCTAGTGGAGGTACTAGAGTACACCTAGTGGAGGTACTAGAGTACACCTAGTGAATGTACTAGAGCACACCCAGTGGAGGTATTAGAATAGAACTAGTGGAGGTACGAGTAGAGCAGAACTAGTGGAGGTACGAGTAGAACAAAATTAGTGGAGGCACCAGTAAAGGAACACTAGTGGAGGAACTAGCAGAACATAGTTTTATCTCCAGCTGTGGAACAACAATCGAGTCAAGAGGAAGATAAGAATTCCACATCAACAACTACTGCGCAAATATTGTTGGTTCGTCTAATGATTACATGCATTACGGTGCGCACGCTCTTCATTTCCGCACTTCTGAGCGCTAAATGTCTCTGATCTTTCAATGTCACGAGACTCTGTTAACTTGGTTTTGCGTTGCTTTTGAAGAGCACCATTTTCATAAAGGCGCAGTGAGCTTCCGCGTACAACAAGGCTTTGATGTTCAACACTGTAAGTGACAGTCACGAGCGAGAAAACTGGGAAAATGAGCCCTGGAAGAAACACTGTTACTGATGAAGAGAAATTAGCACATGGGCAGGTAGAGCATATAACGCAACTCTAGCCATGTCGTTGTGTGGAGCGACTCTCGAGTACTGAATATTTGGGCATCACAAACCTTCGGACACACCTGTAACGTTAAATTATCAGGAAAAGTCCTCAAAATACTTTCTATTGCTCTAAAATGAAAGATTTATTACCAAACTATAGAATAACCTGTTATCCCTAACACAATGTATGGGTTTAGTATCATTATTAAACTGCATTAGTTAGTTCAAGACTCTCTTGCCATAACAAAGGCGATCTCTCAAGAGTGAAGAGAAGAGACCATTCAGTATGGACTGTAAAAAACGGGAAATTTATGCTCAGGGGAAATTGTCACAAAGATACCCAGCGCTAAACAACAAGTTAGTTAGAAAGAGGAAGAAAATACAAATGAAGGATATTGAGAAGTCAGGACTGAAGAAGCAAAGTGAGCAGGAAAAACCGAAGCCCTGTCTATACAGTAGCTGAGGTAACCTAACACAATCTGTGTTGAGGGTGCTAGTCCTCACAGCAAAAGAGTGACAAACTTGACTAACCTAAGTCTACTGCCTATCCTGTGCCTCCTGAGAGGTACAAGTTTAGTAGGATTAAATTAAAGCAAATCAAACGATGTGCGTAGCTGAAGGTCAGAGCATCACGATGTACGTTGCGTGAGTTTAACAGTCCCCTTCCATTAAACCTGAGGAGTGAGGGTATCGATTGAAGATAAATTGCTTTGAGGAGGCGACAAATTACCTCTATGAATGAAGGAGTTGCCTCTACGAATATAAAGTTGCCACAACGTGGATGCCACCGAGCGCAGGCCCTTGATGGCAGCTGAAATGCCGCGCGTGTCTCAGATCAGCAGCAGCAGCAGCATCTCTAATCACATCTAATTGGATGACCGCACCTTTTTTAATAACGCCCCAACATTTAGCAAGAAATCATCAATGGTTTTGCTGTAGATAAAAACGAAATCTGGTTACAATTCGTTAGAAACTACCCGCAGAATGTTTATAGGGAGCAAAAAAAAGTTCAATCGTCAAATGCATAAAAAACAGGATCTGATTCGAATTAGTTTGAAATTTCAGGTCGAATATTGAAAAAGAAACTCTGTCTCGTTCCTGATGAATTATATCGATATTTTCACAGCAAAATTGATCACTAAACTTTCAGATACTTTCGTTAAAAGCAATTTCTTTCAAAAACTGGAAAACTCTTTCTCGTCTCAGTTGTCGCTGTCGGTATTATTGAAAAAAACTAAGTTAATCAATCAATAGTAGTTCTTCTGTGTACAGCCGACAACGCAGCACCAACACATTAAGTGTTGAAACTCTTTATAGAAACTATCACTTCAATATAGTCCGGATACATATTGGCTTAACGCTACATGGTACCGGTACCACCACACAGTGCCACAGCACCATCCAGTACCGGCACCACCACACAGTACCTATACAGCACCGTCCAGTTCTGTTTCCAGTACAAGCTGCATAGAAATAGTAAGCTATGAAAGAAGTTCACAAAACAAGATAAAAGTTGAAGAAGAAAGAAGTAGGTGATAAAAAACAGAACAGCAGTGGACTGAAAAAAGGTGGTCCTTAACATAACAAAAACCAATTCATTTCAACCAAACGAAGGCCTACCTATCCGCTCGGGCCCTGCACATTCACACATTTCCTCCATGGGAGCGCTAATTCCCACAGATACAATAGTTGTATCCCTTGAAGGGACTGAAAGAAGAAACGAGCATAATTATTAGTTAGTTCAAGTCTCCCAAAACATAACAAATATATTCCCAAGAGAAGAAAGAGGAAAGCACCAAATCGACATGCTCGCTGTCGCAGGACGTACATGTGCGTCCAGCTGTCTCATGCTAAGTTAGGTTGTAAGTAGCAGATTTTCAAAAAAGACTTCACCGTACGAAATTTTTTAAATCTTTTATAAGAAGTGTGAAAGTGTAATAACTTGATAGTTTACCTCGTATGCTTAAATCTCTTCTAAAGAAGATATTGAAATAATTGAGATGCTGTTCTTTCACATCGATCAGTGAATGAGCAATTTACTTAGTGGTAAATCGGCAGTGAACGTGTTAAGGGAACGTGGAATTTGAACACACGTGCGTCCCCACACCAAATTACTCATGCACAGAAACACCAACATTGAAAGAAGTTAACGAAACTGGATGAAAGTTGAAGAAGAAAATAATAGACGCTGAAAAATACAACAGTAAACTTGAAAATACTGTCCATAAAAAATTAAAACCAAATCTATTTCAACAAAAGGAAAGCCTTCTTACATTAAATTTCACCTCAGGATCTCATACCTCTCTGGGGGAGCGAACTGTTTTAGAGAACACGGTTGTATCCTTCTTAGGAACGAATGGCTGTAAAACAGGCACTGCTCCATCTCAGTAAAGTTTGAATTCGAAGACACAATTCACGTGATTATTTACAGTATGTCACCTGACATAGCTAATAAGACGCGCATGTGTACTTTACTCGCAATGACGCAATAACATTTGCATTTTTTATGGTTGAAGAGAGCACTGACTGCATTGCTGAAGCACAAACACGCCCGTAAGATCCTTCGTAGTGTCATAAGAAATTACAACCGGGTGCAGCAAGTCTTTTTACATGGGACATAAATTTGACGATCCAAGTGTAGATTTCTTGAAGTGGACGATGCGTTTGGACCGCTGCTTCGGTTACAGGTCCCATCTTCTCATCAAGAAGGATTTATAGCCCTGGTTTGATTAGAGGCACAAAGACCTGGTCTTAATGAGGGCGTGCTTGAACACTGCCATGTCTATGGAGGCTAATGTCAGACCCCGCAATTTTAACGAGTATGTTTTAATTCGACTTTGTTCCCTTTCAAAGACCCAGACTTGCAAGGGTGCTGGTGATTGTGACCTGCCTCGCATCAAAGCTACACGCTTCAGGGATGCCCATAACGGCTACGTCAAGAATAGGATGTAGTATGGATTTAATTGATAAGATTTTGAGTCAGTTTAAGCCTCCCTAACGGTCACAAAAATTTTCCCTAGAGAGGAAGTAGGAATACACCGTTTGATATGGAAATAAGGGTCGAATAATTTATGCACAAGATATGCCCACGGTTTTATGAATTGGAATCGGCTTTTTTTTCCATAAAAACTGAACTCAGGGCGTGAATGCAGAGACGCGCCACGTTTGTAAGAAATCATTTTGCTTCATCATATCCGTGAAATTGAGTTCTAAAAATATGCCTGTTGAATCATCTAAGAATTGAAATTTTATTCTTTCGAATGTAATTCTTTCTTGCGCTAAAATCGACTGGGGAAAATGCTTCAAATTTGAAAACTATTAGCATGTTTATTATAAGTGAAGGTAGGAATAAGCTCGTTAAATGTGAGAGGAAGCATTACTGAAAACAAATTCACTGTATTGTTTATGCCAGGAAATGTTTACCTACTCTATGTTTTTGCAAAATATTGTTTCAATTAAGAAAAATTTTATACTTTTAGTCGTAAAGCTCTCATTAGTTTACTCTAGCAGGACGAAATCGCAAAATTTTATGATGAGATCAAAGTTCAAGATTAAGCCCACACCTCAGGCAGAAATATCACCAATAGGGATGCAAGAGCACGAATGTTCAGCTTCAAACCATGTTTGCCCACAATCAAAACGTGGAATTTTGCTCAGTTGATTGATTCCTTCCACATTAAATGCACTTCCCACTCGAAACAAAAAACACAAATGCCTACTTTAGGATAACGAGTATCTACTTTAGGTACTCGAAGCGATGCCAGCGAGTACCTACTTTAGTGTAGCTGCCCACTAAAAGCAATTACAACGAGTACCTACTTTGGTGTAGCTGCCCACTCGAAGCAATTACAACGAGTACCTACTTTAGCGTAGCTGCCCACTCGAAGCAATTACAACGAGTACCTACTTTAGAGTAACTGCCCACTCGAAGCAATTACAACGAGTACCTACTTTAGAGTAACTGCCCACTCGAAGCACCGAAGACGAGTATCTGCTTTAGGGTAAAAATAAGGGAGGGACCTCGATTGTTCTAATGACAGAGCTATTTGTCTGCCACTTCGTGAGGTCACAATAATAATTTTGGCCTTTCGAGCACATGGATCAATGGAGAATGGAAGCTGGTAGAACACGGTCATAAAACCGAGGTCAACGAGTTTGAAAGCCCGTCACTTAAATCTTGAATTTTTTGGCGGAAGTGACGAATTCGTTGGGATTTAATGCATGCTCATCATAGTGTGAAAATCGTCTCAAAATAGGAGGGAAATATGGTAAATGCTTTGACATGCGTAACTTCGGTGTTTCTAAACCCTTTAACTATGTTAAATACGAATATTTTATGTTTATTACCAAAATTAAACTGCTCTACTTTCTGAAGCGTTCGTCCTTTTCTTAATTAAATCATTCCTGGTATATGAAGAATGCTTTCAGCATCGTCGTCAGACAAGTTCCAGCACGCACGTACGTTCGACGGATGACACTCCCGGAGGTAGTCACCACCATCAGAAATACCATGTACCACTATCAGAAATATCATGTTCCACTGCCAGAAATATCATCTCTACTAGCAGCAATATCATTTATCACCATGAGATATATCACGTACCACCATCAGAAATATCACGTACCACTATCATAAATATCATGCTTTTTTGTAAGTAGCTCACATCTAGTACATTGACTTATCTCAATGCTAAAACTAGAAACTTTAAACACGACACTTGAATTTAATTATGGTTTAAATGTGTGGTTCAGTTTAGTGTGCTTTGTGTCGTCAGTGAACTGGGATGCCTTTAAATAACAAGTGACTTGGCCTCTCTCATTACCAAATAAATGAAAACAATTTTAATGCCCAAATAATTACGAGTGCGATACATAATTTAAAGTGCATTGCGCTAATCGTTGGAAGCGATGTTCCCATGTCAAGTGATTGAAAAACGAACTATTTCGGAGACAGTATCAGCTTCAACAAAGAAAACAGGTACGAGATATAATTACGATTCTGGACTGCCAAACCATTCGAAGATCAGGTGGAGCTGAATTGATTTAAAAGACGATTTGAATTTAAGGAAGCAGCTCAAAAAGACCAGAAACACTGCTCTTAGAATTAAACTTTAGGGAAATTTTATGGTTCTCCAGAGGGTTCTCTGGATGAAGTCTAGGAGTGACATTGACAGACGAGAGAAAGTTCTCGAATTAAGGTGGGTCTATCAAAATGGTGGCCAGAACGAATCGTAAATTGAACTCGCGTTAAAATGAGGACTTTTCTTATGGAACTAGAACGTTTCCATCCTGGAGTACAGCTCCTGCTTCATTAACGATGTTAATTTTTTCCGGAGGTCGAGGAAAACAATTTAATGATAGTCAAACATTCTCAGGAAACGGAGAGAACAGCCTTCGCTTCCAAAAATTACTTCCAATTAACAGGTATGGATAGCTATTTTATTTTGAAGATATTTGATATGCGAATACACTCATATTTCAGATCAGTCTTTTCAAGTTTGATGTATTCGCATTCTTTTTAACTTGGCTCATTGGTGGCTTCCTCATATCAGATTTGAGATACGATGGCAATATTGGATGATGCTCATCGTATTTCTTCCAGTAATTCAAAATTTAAATCTTCGAGTAATTTCAACCACGCACAAGCATGACTTGCAGTATGTAGCGTTACTTCAAACAGTTGGAGCATTCTAGACACGAAGCAACTACCCGCATATCACCCTCGACAGACTAACGCACATAAACGATAGAACAAAGATACAGAAACTGCCATGCTGTGATGCACCTGTTAGTGAAAACTGACGCCTAGGTCATGCGGGCTTGAACGCAGGTCATGTGTACAATTCCAGTGCCATTCCTTTCATTTGTATCGATGTGGTAGCGATGAGAAATGTTAGTTTCATAGTTTCTGTAGGTTTATCTTTCTCTCAGAAGAAATCGTGTACTGTTATCGTGCAACAATAGGAGCTCTTCATTAACTTCATTGTAACTACAATGACACAAAGACGAGACCTCCTGTGTCGGACCGACGCTAATGACCGCAATGACCGAATAAATCCGAGGCAAAAATGCAATATTTACCGAGACCGAAGAAGTCTGGTTCGTCCATAACCTTAATGAGGAAGGCGGAGAAATCAAGTAGGAAAAATGTGTAAGATCGTCAAAGAAGACGAGAAACCAGCGTAAAAACTTCTTTTTTGTGTGTGGCAACAGAAGGGAGCTAATAGAGGTTGCCTGCCATATGAGGAACGTAGGAGAGATGCGGGCCTTACCGCACGTCTCTCTTTTCAATTTACACAACGATACTCGACTGCGCGAACAGGCACAACCTTCAACGCATGTTGCAATGCATTACAGCTCGTTGTTCAAAAGTACTTCAAAATAAATGAGGTACTTTTTTTATAAAGTATTCCAAAACCAAGCAGTGCCTTCTCACATTTTCGGTTCAAAAGGAAGTGCTTCCTACCTTTTTACGAAGTACTCTCGAAATAGGAAGTACGTCAGAGTGTGTGAACATTAGTTGCAACGGGCTCTTAATGTTGAGTTATTGCGCGTTAGATAAGGTTAGACAAGTTAGTTCAAGCCTCCCTGATCACAAAAAAGTGTTCCAAAGAAAGGATGAAGAGAGGCATAATTCAGCACGTAATTAAGGGAATGGGGAATATACAGTGTGCCTAAGGTGTGTTTCCGCACAAGATCCCTAGCGCATAGAAAAAGTAAGTTAGGGAAAGAAATTTCTTAAGCAAGATAAAAGTTGAAAAAGAAAATCAGAAGTGCTGAGAAACAGGACAACAGTGTACCGAAAAAATACGATCTGTAACTAAGCAACTAAAATTACTCTGCTTCGACGAAAGGAAGGCCTACCTAACACTGCAGCTGGGGACCTTATTTTCTCTCCGTGAACGATAATTTTCATAAATACAATATTTGCGCCCTCCTGAGGGGGAAACCCATGAATCTAAAACAGTCATTTTATAGCAATGCAAGCCTTTTGACTGAATGTTCAGTTAGCCAAGCAAGATTAATTAATTTCACTAAAATTTCGCATGTAAATCTCTCTAGTTAGAGTTAAATGACGATCAAGTTGTGAGATCATGATTCACTCATTATCATGATTTACTGGGAGGAATTTTTTTAAGATATATGTAAAATTCAAATTTTGTACTAACGGCAACATGTTCTTTCAACAGTAAACCGAAAAGCTAAAGTATGACTCATTAGAAAAATTTAGTTTCAAGTTGTTTTTTAGTAAAAATGTTAGCATTTATTTATTACAATAGCATTTCATCAACTGTTCCCTCATCTAAAACACTGAATTGGGGAACTTACGTTTCCAAACTTTACTCCGGAATTTTTGTAGTGAGTTTTCTACATAAATTTCTATGCAAAGGATCTAACTTCATTGAAATTCATCGCTAAATTTTCCGCAAGCATTAACGGTGTCTCAGATCCACGACCGAAGTTTATGTTGCAAGTTCCTATTGAGCGAATCTCGCACTCACTGAAGCTCGATCAGCATCCAGGGCACACAGTGCTTCACAATAACTAATCCAAAACTTATTGCCACCCTGCTGGCATACTACGGGCCTCATTCTGCCTAATTTCTCAAACGAGTTTACTTCAGACGAGCCTGACCAACAAATAAGAAGAGGTGCATGTTACTTCGACCACTTGTCCATAAGCGAGCGTTTTGTCTACCTTCCATGTGGGCAGTGAAATCAGCGGCAGGTGGTTCTATGCGCTGCGCAACAGGCACGTAGTCAAGTTTTGCTTTTGTTCCTTATCAAAACTGCATGGGCTTGAGAGATGATGAAAGGGCTTCCAGTTCAACGAAAGAGGTAACGAAAAACGCGAAAGACTGATGCGGAAAAAGATCGGGCATTTTTTAGCCTGAATTTATCAATGGAATTCTGTTTTACACAATACAAGTTGAGCATTTTATAACCAAAAACGGACGTAAGAAAAATCAATTAAAACTGCAGTGAAAAGTGAGAGATGGCTCAAATAAAAATTTCATTTTTAGCTCAATTTGCTCCCCGAAATTGACGCTGAAAGAGCGCTCTCACTGCATGCAAATGCAGTTTCGTTTCACGTGCTATGACATAGAAACTCGCAGTACAAAAAATGACTCGTGGTGCCCAAGCACCATCACACAGAAACCTGTAGTAAAAAATTACTTTTACTACCAAAATCCATGTTCCATGAAGCGAATCATTTTCAGAGCTATGACTTTCTGCCTTGGAATTGACTTTCTGACTTGGAATTGACTTTCTGACTTGGAATTGACTTTCTGACTTGGAATTGACTTTCTGGCTTGGAATTGACTTTCTGCCTAGGAATTGACATTTTGGCATGGAATTGACTTTCTGCCTTGGAATCGACTTTCTGACTTGGAATTGACTTTCTGACTTGGAATTGACTTTCTAGCTTGGAATAGACTTTCTGCCTTGGAATTGACTTTCTACCTTGGTTATTTTGCGAAGCCTAGCAGCAGTGACGTGAGAGCGGCCACAGCACTAGCGCTGGAATACGCGTTAAATCTACGCTAACGTCACAGCAGCTGCGTCGTCCGATAGGCACTTTCGTTACGTCTCTCGCATTAGTACTGGATGATGTTGCGTACTGTTAATACTCCCACTTTTGCGCATCGATTTTGTTTACATGCATAGATTCTTATTTATATTCATTTGATGACCATTGTCATTGTTCATGTATTTGATATTAGGCCACCTAAGGGCGCTACTCTGGTATTTCTTTAGGTCAATTAGTGTATTAATTTAGTCGATTCAGGCCTCCCTAACCCCATCAAAGATGCTCCCACGAAAAGAAAAAAGAAGGCACTAATTAGCATGGAATTAAGGGAACGGGTAATCTATACACTCGGGGTATCCACACATCATGCTTATATAAACAGTTGGAATGAAAAAAGCTTATGAACCGAAATAAAAGTTTAAGAAAAAATTAGTAAGTTCTGAAAAAATGACAGCAATTAACTGAAAAAGAAAGCCAATAACGAGACAAAAAACAGAAGCATTGATACGACACAAGGAAGGCTAACCTAACGTTTAGCTCGTGATCTCACATTTTCCAGCGGTTGAGTTCAATTCTTTTTCACGACGTGATTTTCTTGATTTTAATTTGTCATCTTTATAATATCAGTTTGCAACGTCACCAAAAGATATTGTAAGCATTTCAATCAGACGAAAAAGCGAAGCCAGAAGATTGAAGAATGCCAAACAATTGATAATAATTGATTGATAAGATAGTTTCAGCCTCCCTTACCCTGGAGTTAAAGGAACGTGGTATCTTTGTGTAAGGTGGACGATTTCCGAGGAAAGGACAATCGCCTACTAAAGGATTATCCTGTGTTGAAAGACAAACTCCTGTTGAATGACTTTCTTGAAATACTGACAATCTACTGAAGGACAATTTTCAACTGAAGAACACTCTCCTACTGAAAGACAATCCCATACTGAAAGACAATCACATACTGAAAGACAATCCCGCACTGAAACACAATCCCATACTGAAAAACAATCCCATACTGAAAGACAATCCCATACTGAAAGACAATCCCATACTGAAAGACAATCTCATACTGAAAGACAATCTCATACTGAAAGACAATCTCATACTGAAAAACAATCCCATACTGAAAGACAATCCCATACTGAAAGACAATCCCATACTGAATGAAGGACAATTTTTTGCAGAGCACTCCTCTCGGTTTCTACATAGAATAATCTTCATTCCAATGAAGCTACCCATCATCCTTCTTGAGATTAAATACATTTTATTTCATTATTCACCTCGTGGAGATCTCATGTATTTATTTGAGCTTTCTTGTACATCAAACACACTTCAAGGCTGCATGAGCACCACTTATGGTTCCCTTATATCTTTTAATGCATGAATATTTATACTTCATACGCGCTACTTGTACGCCTTGTGACTTTGTCTCACTTTCATATTCCTGCGGAGTTGGTCGCGTCGCTCTCTTCGAACGCGCCCAATTTTCCAGTACAGTAAATCCGTGTCCCTTATGACACCCTCTAATTACCCGCGATGTATTAGCCCATTCGTTCTACCCGTTACCTTTTGGTACCAACACAGGACTCGTCTCACCAGCTGACTTTCATTCTGAGTCCGCTTCCCATGACGCGCCAGTGGCCAACAAATTGCACTCCTGTTATAGCTTCTCATGCTTGTTGGTTGTGAGATGTACCCGCGATCGAGCACCAGTTCCTTCTATGCAGACCTATAAATCTTTGACCTTCTTGTTCGTTTGCTTCTCACCGTCCACGTTCTGTTATCACCAACATGATGTGGCAAAACTCTGCACCCGCTGCTTCTAGTGATGACATAAGGGAAAATTTGTGAATTCCTATGCGCCGTATCTTGGATACGATCAGTTACAAATATCCGTGCGAGACCATTTTCCCTAAATTAGCTGTCTCAGCAACTTGACCTCAGTGGCAACCAGTAATCCAGTTAATTATGATTATTTTATGAAAATATTCCAGTCAAAATGTGATACCTCGACTTCAGTTGTAAAGATAGTTAATGAAACACGAATTGTAGGTTTCATGCCTCTGCTTGTTGCGAATCTTGCAAAATTTGAAAGGTTAAATCCAACATGACCGGTATAAAAGAGAGTCGTTACATATTTATTGTACTCATCAATTGTTGTGCTGTTGAAGGAAAAGAAGCGGCATCTGGAGCTCGCCAAATGGATGTGATCGGTAAACAGATCTTGAGCAATAAATAATCCCCACACCAATTAAAAAGATTTGTTATTTCGTGTAACGCCGCTGAATTAATGGAAGCACATCAATATCGAGCAGATACGCTCACTCCCCTGCAGTGAACCGCAACCTCCAGACAGCAGAGACGGCCGAAGTGGCGCAATAATCCTTGCGTTACAGTACACTTCAAACTTTGCAGGCACTCAAGGATGCTCGAATCTAAACCAACCTAGCTCTTTCAAAAAATAAACGATAGCACTACTATGGCTTGAGATAAAGACGATAAAATGTGGCCAGTCTTCAAGAACGTCAGGTATCCAAGTTACGGAGCTCGGTCACCGTTAACACTCATAAAGCTGACACTTGAACGATGCGGTAGGGACTCTATGACATCGGCTCGGAGAGCGCGGCTGCAGCAGACTTCATCTCAGTTGCGAGTCCAGTTCGGCTTGAGATTGGAACCCGTTGCGCCCCGTTGCCAACATTCCAATTGCAGCTTGGGGGGCATTGGAGTGATTTAAAGACGCTTTATAGATCGCAGGAATGTGATCTGGATTTCGGGGTTCTTGCGCTCAGATGCAGCGCACAATTATTTCACTCTCGGTCTGAGCCATATCTTAATTGCATGAGTACACACTTTTTGAGAATCAATTATCGCTGAAATTTACGTTGGTATCGCTTTACACGGCAGATTACCGTAAAATATCGAGTGAAGCTGTCGCATCAAAGCGAGACATTACTTTGACTTTAGTTCCATGCTCTTTGAAAATTTCGTTCAAGACACTGGAGAATGTAAGCATTCTCTCCTGATTTTGTATCGAAATTCAGATCTTACGGAGGAAAACTTGAAGAGCTGACTTTGTTGAAGCCTAAGGAATTAAAGCAGAAAAAACATGAGTAATCATAGATCACGTTATACCAGCTATTGTTATTATTGTATCGTGACTGTATTGTATTGTGTGCCCATAATTGTATGATGGACATTACATCTTTTCGAAACTAGATTAATCTTCGATGAGGAAAAATTGTTTCCTAAACCGTTCATCGTACTTATTAAAGGCTCTTAAATCCTTACATAACCACAGAAGTTAAAGTTTTTGCTTTTAAAAATGAGTTTATACATATTTTTGTGCGTTGCGCCCAGCCGTCGAGGCACACTGCCGTGCAAAGCTTACATGTATATACCAGAAGTTCATGTTGATGTTTAGTAAATTTATTTCCTTGGATTAGCGTTTGTGTTGAATTTTGGAGTGCTGTGAAGACGTGAAATGGAAGTGTGATGATGCCCGTGTTGCACGGTCCGGTACTGGATAAAAAATATAATATTAGCGTTCGTAATATTGCATATTTCCACAGCATAAATTATGATAATTATTGACGCAGTAAATGAACCATAATATCATAGTAGACACATATACTAAATAATTATTGCAGGAAAACTAAGGTGAAAGTTACAACAGTGTGAAAACTAATGTAAACACAGCATTTAATGTTAACTTCTCTGCACTGTGAACTTACCTTGGCAATTGAAAATACGACAAGCAATTCGCATAATTAATACCTCACGAACTCCAAAGCATATGATACCTGATAAGTTTTAATTAAAGTAAACAATACCTGATGAGTTCCGAATAACACCTGATGAGTTCCAAAGCGAATAACACCTGATGAGTTCCAAAGCAAATAAAACCTGATGAGTTCCAAAGCGAATAAAACCTGATGAGTTCCAAAGCGAATAACACCTGATGAGTTCCAAAGCGAATAACACCTGATGAGTTTCAAAGCCAATAACACCTGATGAGTTTCAAAGCCAACAACACCTGATGAGTTTCAAAGCCAACAACACCTGATGGGTTCCAAAACCAACAACACCTGATGGGTTCCAAAGCCAATAACACCTGACGAGTTCCTAAGTCAAAAACACCTGACGAGTTCCTAAGTCAAAAACACCTGATGAGTTCCAAAGCCAACAACACCTGACGAGTTCCAAAGCCAACAACACCTGATGAGTTTCAAAGCCAACAACACCTGATGAGTTTCAAAGCCAACAACACCTGATGAGTTTCAAAGCCAACAACACCTGATGAGTTTCAAAGCGAATAACACCTGATGAGTTTCAAAGCCAACAACACCTGATGAGTTTCCAAGCGAATAACACCTGATGAGTTTCAGACAAGAAAATGATTACAGGACAGTAACACGATGCAAAGAAGAGCTGGGCACCCACCCTCAGCCGCAGCTCTACCCTCTGAACTGGGCCCATTTTTCTGTGGGTTTTTGTGCGGTGCAGGGGATCCTGAGGTGATCTTTTTTGGCGGCCTGGCCGTGCGCTCGCTCGGTAGCGGAGAAAGTTCGGCTTATGGAACTTGCGCCCACTGGGCCCGGGCTCACCAGGTGCGTCTGGGCCCAGTCGTCTATGCGGGGCCCGGGCACGTACTTTAGCCACGACTTAGGTAGAATGAACGGCGATTTTTTGGCGTGCACTTGCTTCTTTCAAATTTCATTCATGTTCAATACGTATCTGAAGCAAATGCCTTCGTATGTAGTTTGGGGTCGTAAAGAAAGAGGCCCCTCCAACTCGTACCGATTTCACTACTTGGGGCGACTACGGAAGAAAAGAAACACACCATCTCCACAGAACAGGACTTCGAGTGAACCGCACCAGTTTCGCTCTCTCCTCGTTTCGTTAGTCTGAAAGACACACTCATGCATCTAATGATCCGATTATTCATCTCTAGATTCGTGAGGAAACAGCACACGCTTGCTTTTATCTGTGCAAGTTCTTGAAAGTAAAGTGTATGCATTAGGTAGCTAGGTATCTTCTTAAAATCAATACAAGGCGCGCTACATGACAAGCCATCGCTTATTTTTGGGTCATCATGTCACTAAAAAGCAAAAAATAATCAACGCCATTTGGGTAAGACTAAGTCTCAATTTCATACCTGATAAAGACACTCGTATTAGCCGACGTAACTTCATTCACTTGTTTTCCTATACTAGAATGGAGTGAAAACTAACCCAACAGCAGGTATGTTTGAAGCAATGCCATGGAATTTGGCAGCAGACGGAAAAAGACTAGATACTGAAAAAATTTGAAATGCACAAAAACCTAAGATAAACCTCGACGAAACGAAAACTTAGAAGACGAGCTGTCAAACTCCTGACACTTGCGAGGCCCAATCCAATTTGCAACTCCGTGAATTGCGACGAGAAATTTCTGAAGATTCAGCGACGAAACAGTTATCCGAGAAAAACTCCATTCGACAATATGGATCCCCCACTGAAGAATATGAACCAATGATGAACAAAAGTACACAATTCTCGTAACAAGTGAGCAATACACAGATTCATTTAAGCAACATAATTTACGTAATCCCAAACATAAATCATGGTCAATAAGACTCATAATAAACGCATCAAATGATCCTAACTTAGCGTTTACACAGTTTGCGTTGGAGCACAGAGTTTGAGAACAGAATTTACGTTTGGGTACAGAGTTAAACTCTGAGTATAGAGTTCAAGTTTGAGTACAGAGTTCAAATTTTACTCCGCACGAGTCGAGCACACTGAAATGAGAATGTATCAGCAGCCGTCGTCGAGATATTGGGACAAAGCAGTTTTGACAAAAATTTTGCGAGTTGCCTCGGTGGGTTAAACTGATGTTCAATATTCAACTCAAATTTACAGTCATCTACAGTAAGCAATTTTGAAAATACCAAACATTGATAGGATCGTGCCATCATTTACCATTGATCAAGTATTTATGAAAATTGAGTTAGTGATAACTCGTTGGTCAGTATCATTATGAAAATTCCCTGCGTGTAAACCGGCAGCTCTCATCGCGACTAACGTGTTCGAGAGTGTTTAGCTTGATCTGGAAAATTATTAACTGACAAATGCTTTGAAATAATCACACCCATATAATGTCCTTTGACACTTGACCATAGAAATATCACCGCATTTTATCAGACAAATATCAGTTTATCTATCATAAGTAGAATTCATCGAAAAATCCAACCATCGTCCTCCAAGGATCACATGGGAGAAAGGAACGCACGCACATGAAGTATCTTTAGATTATTAATGCCAAGTGAAAAGTCCCACCAACATGAAGAAATTCAATGAAAGCCACACCACCGATGAGAATTCTGAATTATACTAAATAACCAGTCAAGAAACATACATAAAGAAATAATTATCCTGCCCACGTTCAGCATGAAACTAAAAAAAATTAACAGTGAAGGCACTCCTATCGGTCAGTGCAAGTCCCAATGAGAGGGCGAACTTCTTTCAAGCTGCGAGCCAGTTATTCTTAACGACAACTTTCATCGGCATCACCTGGAATGAAACTCGAGGATGTTCAATTGATTTGTCTTAGAATGACTAAGTGATTCAGACACAACGCAACGCGTCATATCAAGTCCCTGTGATGGTGTTTAATGAATTGTCAAATGATCCTAACGAAGCATATTCGGCGCCAACCTCGATCTGCACTGACAACTAATTGGTCGAGACATGGCACACCAAATTACCGCACCTCGACTGCATCATATGAATGGTAAGGGACCTGAACTACAAAAGATAGTCCCAGATGTAGCTTTCGCCATTCATCTGTGTCTGATCAACGGCCGAACCGAGTAATGATTTATGGAAGTTGCGAGAACAGCTTTGCATCGCAGCAACCGCTGCTTAGGAAAGTTAGGCCTGTGATGCACAACAAAGATTTATCAATAATTATAGGTCTCCGAGTCGTTTGTCTTGTTGAGCAATGCAGCAGCAGCAGTCTAGTAGCCTTGTAATTTGAGAGCTGCAGACATCTCTGAGAGGAGAGTGCAGGCGGTTCAGAGAGCGGCGGTACTTATGGCTGTAGTAATATAGGATAGAGGTCATGAACATAACTTTTGATGCTGCGCCCAGCGAGATAGCGGCCATATTGACTCCTACTACGAACATTATGTGGCGTACTTAATCGCGTGAGTGCTTACACATCCCATTGATAGCCTTGGCAACTTCACCTGTAGAAAACTTCAACGAACTTTGTAGCTTGAAAATTTTGAAATTGAAAACTGCAACCCAAAAGAGCACAAGTAGAAGATGCAGACAAAACGGCAATATTTACGTAGCAAAAAAAAAAAAGAA
>JACJUY010003473.1:12279-39637 GCA_014220935.1 Platorchestia sp. MABIK
TGGTAGTGTGCGTGCTGCCGCGCAGAATATGGTCGTGTGCGTGCCGTACGCAGAATATGGTAGTGTGCGTGCCGTCACGCAGAATATGGTAGTGTGCGTGCCGTACGCAGAATATGGTATTGTACGTGCCGTCACGCAGAATATGGTAGTGTGCGTGCCGTCACGCAGAATATGGTAGTGTGCGTGCCGTCATGCAGAATATGATAGTGTGCGTGCTGCCACGCAGAATATGGTAGTGTGCGTGCCGTCACGCAGAATATGACAGTAAACGTACAGTTCATTGTAAGTAACAGTAAATGCACAAAAAACGCACGCANAGGTAGTATGCGCATCACCTTCGAAGGCTGCAGCTTGCCATATCGTGGAATTTCAGGCCGTAATGTGATGCGTACCATCGCGAAAGCATTTCCGGTGGTGCGTTCATAACTCTCGAGCAAGTCCTTGTTTCTAAGTCTGTGCATCACCACCGCGCACCAGCTGCGGTCCGTTTAAGCCTTTTAATAAAGCTCCTCGGATGTACGCTGCACAAACGCTCGCTCAAAGTATGCGTAGCATCAGCCGCCATTATCATAGCGCGCTACATGTCATGACGTCGCCGGCCGTTCTTCTTAAATCGCTTCATTTGACTGCGATGTGAAGAAAGCTCTACTGGAACGTGCCTCGCTCGCAGGTAGCCAACAAAAGATAATGTTTTATGGTGGGCTTAGTAACGTGAATGTCTACGGAGTTCTACCATGTATCACTGATACGTCGAACACGCGAACGCGGTAGCGCGTTATAACATTAAATGTACTTAAAAGTGTGTTCGTCTTGTGCGACGCGCGTGTCAACTGTTGCTTTAATTCATGGGTGCGTGTTTGCGTCTAAGATTGTTTTCATTATGGTACTCTTGGGACGTAAGTAGAGTTTACGGAGAGAAACCGCGCTGTAGGATATCGTTGTTTATTTTGTTCACGTATTGATGAAAACCAAGTCGAGTAAATCTTGCCTGGCGAGCTGACTAGCGACTTCGCTACTGCGCATGCGCCGGCAACAGCTGCACTCGGCGCCAAGATCTAGTACCGCACTAGAGTGTCTAGTGAAATTGTACTGAAGGTGCGCTGGTCAGTTCGGAATGTTTTCTATGACTTTTTACCCAAGTTATTCATGCGTGTGTGTACAGTGTTCATAGAGATAAAGGAATGATAATGTTCGTATTTGAATTTTGAGGAACAGTTGCTACCTTGTTAGCGTATAATTGAAGGAAAACTGAACCCTATCAGTACAATTTTATAGGGACTATTACAAACGTACTGCCGACTCGAGGTCCCGAGGCAAGACTTGGTCATATCGGAAATTAAACTGACCGAGGGAGGGTGTGCGCCGCTCACTCGGTGTGACCACGTGAATTTGGGAGCCGAGTCCTTCTTCTTTGTGTTGGTGATTCGGTTTACTCGAACGTAAAAGTATACAATAGTGTTATCGTAGCGCGTGTATATACATATAGTACAAGATGATTAATCCATTGCATAAGGATATAATCACAAACGCGATACGAGTGTTGCGCGCTAGGCGCGTCCGCCCGAATTTGAGGAAAATCGCTTGGCTGGTGCAGCGGGAGCACAGCCTGTCGGAAAAGACTCTCCTCACGCTCATAGAAGCTCTCGTTGAGAGTAAAGACATCCTTCGTGTGCACTTCAAGGGAGCAATATCCTACCGCATCCCACCCACATCGGCCAACAACTCGTTCGGCCTCGACGACCCCGCCATCACCGCTCCCAGTCGCGAAATTTCATCAGAGTCCGACAGTGACCCGGAATTTAACGGTAGTGAACAACGCCGACGCAACGACACCATCAACGCTCCGTCCACACGCCCATCCTTAATTGCAAGCAGAGCGAGCAAGGGAAAAGCATCTTCTCAACGTCACGCGAGTTTTTCCGGACGATCTGCGGATCCGCAACNGATCTTTGCTCGCTGGAAGCGCTCCTCGTCCGCGGCTGCACGCCGGTCCGCAGTTGCGCGTTTCAGTAGACCAAATTTCTGAAAACAACTCTGTTAATAATAATTCCTCAAGCACCAATGACACCAAACTCACTCCTAATGATACCAAAATCACTGCTAATGACCCCAAACTCGCCGCCAACTCTAGGGCGAGTGACGCATGCGCGCGTGCGGAACCCAAGTCCTGCTCCCCTCCGGGTATCAGTGATACGCGAGACGCGGGCACCAAAACAACGAGCATCAGCGACACCATCAGTCGGGTGATCTTGGGGGACGGGGGAGGGGGGACACCCAGAAGCGGGAGGTCCACCCCCACGGAGGGAGACAGCAATGAAGGTTTGGAGTTCGAGACCCCATGTGCGCCGCCTCGGATGGGGGTCCGAGGAGCTCGGAGAGGGAGACCCCCCTTATCCTCGTTGGGGCTACCAGGAGGCGACTCCAGGAGACCGCGCCAGCTTTCTTCCAGGCCGAAGGTGGGCGAGTGTTTCGCGGATGTGAGTGTAGGTTTCAGTAGAAAAATGTTGCGTTAGTCGAAGTGTTATACTTGAAGGGAATTACTAAGTTAAAGAGACAATTTTCACTTGAGTCACAAGAGACTTACTTCTTGTGTCACAGAGACTCACTAAGTCACAGACAGAATTACTACTGGAGTGAGAGATAGAGTTATTTAAGTCTGAGATAGTATCGGTTTAGTCAGAAAGAGCATTGCTTTAATGAGACGGCGTGCTGTATTTAGTCTGGGAATGCACTGCTTTAGTCAGAGATAGATTGCTTCAGTTACGAGTGTCGCTCTAGTAAAGCACTTCACTTTTGTTTAGATTATTAATTGATTTGAGACTATTGCCCCATTTAAAAGCGTGTCTTAAGTTAGAGTTTTACCAAAGTTGAGAGGAGTGCTTTCGACGCAGAACATTACTTTAGTCTTATAATGATGGTTTAACCAGCAATAGTTTTGGTCAGTATTGCTGTAGTCGAGGCTAGTGATGCTTCCCATGTGGACAACAGGTCTTCATTCAGTGCTCTACCGAACGTATAGGAACAAGATAAAGCGTTTCATGCAGCTATTGTTTCGCGCTCCATTGTGTGTAGCCCAACGATATAATTTCGAGATAAATTAGCTGGTTTTCCAGTTATACGAGCTGATGCGTCGCAATATTACAACTCATCTGCTGCGTGAATTTCGAGAAACTCCCGGTTATGTGAGCTTATAATATTAGAACTCACCTGTTAATAATAATAATAATAGTAATAATATTGGAACTCATATTTTGCCTGGATTTGCAAGCTAATGTGTCGCAAAATTAGAATTCATCTGTTGCGTGGATGTCGAGAAACTCCCTTTTATACGAGCTAATAATATTAGAACTCATCTGTTGCGTGGATTTGTTAGTTAACATGTCGCAAAATTAGAATTCATCTGTTGCGTGGATTTGTTAGTTAACATGTCGCAAAATTAGAATTCATCTGTTGCGTGGATGTCGAGAAACTCTCGTGTATTGCTGCCTCCATTTTGTGGCATGTGTGACCGTGTCATGAGGAGGTAGCTACCGGCCGGAACACTGCCCTTGTTCCGTCAGCGGTCGCGTGAGCTCCAAATACGCAAGTCTCACCTCGAATTCAAAGCTGCTGAATTTCTTTCGTGTTTGCCCAGAAGAGTTGGTCATTTTCACGGTGCAGTTACAAGATGGTGATAATTGGTTAGTGCTTAATTAACACGTTGACCGCCATGGATGGGTTAAACTGAAGTTTGATATTCAACTCCAATTTACAGTAAATAATTGTTAGCAATTTTCTAAATAACAAATATTTACTGTGTCCATTAAATACGATTAACATTAAAAATTGTTCAAATTTATCAAACGACCCACAGATAGGCCGCTTCGCAGGAGGAAGAACTTAAGCACGACCCATCGATGGGTCGTATCGCTTGCAAAATATTTAAAAGAATTTGCGGACGCCGCGCCGAACTCGGGTGTGAGCTAATGAGTAGGTGCAGATTGTGCGTTTTTGTTCTCAATGGCGTGCTGCTGCGCGTCAGATGAGTGGGTGTTGGTAGGAGGGGTGTGGGGGTGACTGCACTACACTAGGACTAGGGGGTAGGGAGAGCGTGACGGCCGCTTCTGGCCTGATCAGCCACTAGTGACATTGTGAGCCATTAGTGATCTAAGAAGGCTATCAGGATCAAGGGAGTCATAAGTGACCTAAGGAGCCAATGGTGATCTAGTCAACCACTAGTGATCTAGTCAACCACTAGTGATTTAGTCAACCACTAGTGATTTAGTGAGTCACTAGTGATCTAGTCAACCACTAGTGATTTAGTGAGTCACTAGTGATTTAGTCAACCACTAGTGATCTAGTCAACCACTAGTGATTTAGTGAGCCAATGGTGATCTAGTCAACCACTAGTGATTTAGTGAGCCAATGGTGATCTAGTCAACCACTAGTGATCTAGTCAACCAATAGTGATTTAGTGAGCCACTAGTGATCTAGTCAACCACTTGAGTTTTGAATGACCATACTCCGAAGCCGTACTATTGTAACTTGAGTTTTGAGTTCGTCTTCAGTCCTGTGGCTGGTAGATCAGAACCCCCAGGCAGTGGAAGCGAGTGCGCCTCGCGCTTCTCTCTTCTTCCTTCCCTACTTGCTGTTTCTCTGCGCAGGGTATCTGGTGCCGGAACAGACCTTGTGCGTAGATTGTGCGTTCCTAAATCCATATTAAATAGTCTCTTCTATATCCTTAACCCCATATCGACCACCGTCCTTTCTGAATAACATTAAGAAATCACTCGCATCATTCTTATTTTTTAACGCTTCGAAGAAAAGTTCCCATTTACTGGATTTCTTTTATGATAATTTAAGAAATGCAACCGTAATATTTCGTCCGAGACCAAAAAAATTTGGTCGTTGCAGGGTTAAGTGAGCTACAATACTTGTTGCTTAGAACTCGACTGCTTCTCTTGGCCGCAACGTATTCCGCTTTTGAAAACTCCTCTGAGCTGAAGTGTGAACGTGTGATTGTATCGCAATTACCATGAATTCATGTTACTTTAGACTTTATATTCTTGTTTGTGCTCATTATTACTTGGAAACTTCGTTCAAATTACGGTTGGTCTAAAGTTAACGCTGCCCCAGTGCCTATTGGACTNCCCCTTGCTGTAGTCTGCCTTAGTAATAATCTTTGAGTTTTTCCCGGCCAGCGCTGGGGGGGTCCTTATTGGCGTTGCGCTGGCGACCCCGGTAGAAACGTTTCCATAAAATTATTATTATTATTAAAAATTTTAAAGCGGAGAATAAAATTCTAAACATTTTGAACGTTTCGGGATAAATCCCATCATCAGCTGAAAAACACACATGAAAGTAAATTTGATTAATTCTAGAGACCAACGGTTCAAGAGACTATAATAAATTAGATAGAAATGCACAGTGGGAAGGAACCAGACATATCATTTAGTGCTGGTCTACCCTTTAAAATATGCAGAGATTCTAAAATACGTATATCAGTGAAATTTGACCCCTGCCCTATGATTGAAAAATTATTGTTGGAGATTGTTGAATCGCAGTTGTCTGCGCGAACACGGATTGCAGAATGGAGTGGTTGTCCTAGCCTTGATCCTGTGCGGTAGCTGACTCCGCTGTGCTCAGCGATCCTCTGTCCTAGGGTACGACCGGTGCAACCGACATACCTGGATGCACACTGTGCACAACAATATTCATAAACAATTGAGGATCGCATCGCAACGAGAAGTTTCTCCTTGAAACTGTAAAATGATCTAATAGAAAGTGGTTTACAAAAATAACATGTAAATAAATTTTGAAATATTTAACCACAAGAGATTTTAGCTCTTCTTCTAGTTTTTCGGATTGAGCACCGAAATATGGAAGAGAAATGTAAAGTTTATTATTAGGGTCATCGGTGGTCGGATGACTTCTAAGCTTTTTGGACAAAAACGGCTTCAACTGGGACTCGAATAAAGTAACTGGATATCCATTGTTAACGAAAAATTTTTTTAGAGTTTCAAACTCAAAATGCATGACATTAAAATTTGTTGAAATCAAGAAGGCACGGTTTAAAAGCGTTTTGATGATTTTCAATTTAAATTTAAAGGTACAAAAACTAAAAAAACTCAAACCTGGTCCGGAGAAAGTTTTTTTTCCTATAAACGGATGTTTGAAATTTGCCATTCACTCTGCTGACCAAACAATCAAGGAAAGTAATATTGTTGTTGTTCTCGCCCTCCATCGTAAATTTAATCGAACTATGCTTGAAATTCAAATAATCGAGAAATTGAGATGCATGAGCTTGTTTTTTCAAAAGCAAAAAAGTGTAATCGACGTTTTCTGCCGATATATGCAATTTTAATGACGCAAACGCTTTTTACATGCTTCTTTTCAATTGAAAGCGTTTTTACCAATATTCCACTCGTAGAAACTATTGATATTTGTCTTTCTAAATTATTCACAGGTAGTTCTGGTGGGATTTTGGGGCTAACGAGGTCATATTTTAAGTCCCTTTTAGAATTAGCCGTTCTTAACTCTTTTTTTCTGTTTGATGGTCGTCTTTTCCGTCAGCTGGAGGGTTTGGGAATGGAGTTGCCGTTAGGGCCTACTTTTGCTAACATCTTCATGTGTAATTACGAGAAAATTTGGTTGAACGACTGTCCTGTTGATTTTAAACCAGTGTTTTATAAAAGGTACATCGATGACACCTTTTTGCTTTTGAAAGAACAAGCTCATGCACCTCAATTTCTCGATTATTTGAATTTCAAGCATAGTTCGATTAAATTTACGATGGAGGGCGAGAACAACAACAATATTCCTTTCCTTGATTGTTTGGTCAGCAGAGTGAATGGCAGATTTCAAACATCCGTTTATAGGAAAACAACGTTCTCCGGACTAGGTTTAAGTTTTTTAGTTTTTGTACCTTTAAAGTTAAATTGAAAAGCATCAAGACGCTTTTAAACCGTGCCTTCTTGATTTCATCCAATTTTAATGCCATGCATTTTGAGTTTGAAACTCTTGAAAAAGTTTTCGTTGACAATGGATATCCAGTTACTTTATTCGAGTCCCAGTTGAAGTAGTTTTTGTCCTAAAAGCTTGGTAGTCATCCGAACACCGATGACCCTAATAACAAACTTAACATTTCTCTTCCAGAATTCGGTGCTCAATCCGAAAAACTAAAAGAAGAGCTAAAAATCTCTTGTAGTTAAATATTTCAAAATTTATTTACATGTTATTTTTGTGAACAATTTTTCTATTAGATCATTTTTCTGTTTCAAGGAGAAACTTCCCGTTGCGATGCGATCCTCAATTGTTTATGAATATTGTTGTGCACAGTGTGCATCCAGGTACTTCGGTTGCACCGGTCGAACCCTAGGACAGAGGATCGCTGAGCATAGGGGAGTCAGCTACCGCACAGGATCTAGGCGAGGACAACCACCCCATTCTGCAATCCGTGTTCACGCAGACAACTGCGATTCAATAATCTCCAACAATCATTTTTCAATCATAGGGCAGGGGTCAAATTTCCCTGATGTACGTATTTTAGAATCAGCATATTTTAAAGGGTAGACCAGCACTAAATGATATGTCTAGTTCCTTCCCACTGTGCATTTCTATCTAATTTATTATAGTCTCATGAACCGTTGGTTTCTAGAATTAATCACATTTACTTTCATGTGTGTTTTTCAGCTGATGATGGGATTTATCCCGAAACGTTAAATTGTTTAGAATTTTATTCTTCGCTTTTAAATTTTTAATTGGGTTTTAAGATATAAAGCATTGAGCCTAGAATTTTTACTCATTGTTTTACACCTCTACTTGCAAGAATTAGTTTATTTTTAAGTATCTTTCTAGGTAAATTTTGTTAGATAAGTCCAAAATTGGCGGTCAAATTAGGATGGGGGTAAGTTAGGTTAGGATAAGTTGAAAAAAGTGTGGTCAGCCTAGGTTATTCAAGTTCAAAAACGCTAATATTTCCATTGGTCCCTCCAGTGACATTTCCCAAGACGAATAAATTTTCCCTTTAATTTGATAGTTAAGGTTCTCTTCATTGGTAAACTGTTGTACTAATTAAACTTAGGCTGTAAACTTTTCGACTTCGAGGAGTATTTTTGTATTTATTCGATTTACTGTAAGTTCCAGTATATTTTTTTAAAGCCCATTTCAACTTCTTCATTTTAGTTTTAGTTCTTCAGTGTCAACATTTTTGTACTATTACCGTTACTTCAACCCCCATCATTAAACTGGCAGTGGCATCAGGTAGTCACCGATATCAGGATGTGGAAGAAACTACCACTCGGCGTTGTTCTTTGAAGAACACAACAGGGAACAAATTTAACAAAAAATACATTATGTTGGGGCTATCGAAAGAAGCCAGTCTAGTCCTGTGGGGGCGTTAAAGAGTTGAAAAACACTCGCCGGGAAAGAGAATTGGGTGCAAATTAAGAAAGCGCTTTATCATTCAGCCTGGTGACGGAACTTGGGGGCTCTCATGGTCAAATTTCAGTTGTAAAAAATGTTGAGCGACTTTGGTTAGGTTAGGCATTGTTCGATTAGGACAGAATGCGACAATTTATAACTAAATTTACCTAAGGCCCTAGGTGCTAAAGCAGGGGCTGTTTTCTACTAAAAGCCTCGAAATGGCGAAAACCTGAAAATACTGGTATTCAATAATTACTTCTATGGTACATTCTCTCGCTGGGATTTGGAGAGTTCAGCTTTATTACGCTATCAGACCGTCAAACAATTTCTTAATTCTTTGAATTCATCATGAAATGGATGGTATGTTGCTCACTTGTTTTCTAGTCTATAATCGCGGGCCTGTGTGAGCGAGCGATTCTTCTTACCAGTAGACATTACTAGGACTTTCTATCATGAGCGTTGATGATGTCACGGAATTAAAAAATGTACCGGACTAAGTTTTTCACTCCAAAATTTTTTTTTACTATCAGACTTTTATGTGCTTTTCCCATAGGTAAAGAGTGTAATCTAGTTTTCATTCATAAGCTTACCTAGCTACACGATTACAAAATAAATAATGAAAAGTATTTTAAATCATTCAGAATCCTGCCAACTAGGTTTGCTTATAGCATATTTGTCCAAGACCGAGGTACAGCTAAGTATTGGGAATTTTCTATACTTTGACCGTTTAAGAATGCTAGAATAATGTGTTCAAATTCCGAAAAAGGTGTTCAAGGGTTCTTCTTTTTAAAATCCGAGTAGTATCTCACGTACCCATAAAGAAGGCAAGTTCCTGCCAAATGTTTATACGCGAGGAAAACGTTTCTGAATGAGTCAATTAATAAGTTATTCTTTCCAGCAAACGACGCCAGCACAGAGAAAAAGAAGCAGGAGCCGCCATGCTGAAAGGAGAGAAAGAGAGACGACGTCACAGCCTTCACAGAAATTTCCATGGTGACTACCTTGGCGTGCCTCTCAAGCCCAATCTGTACGGGCTCTTGCCAAGGAGAGAGAAGGTCAGTGAGCTTCTTTTTTTGCGGTAAGTACGTACATGACAGTTCCTTTTATATGGAAGACAGAAAGTCCTTCAGAGTATCTTAGGAATCTTGCACTCATCAGGGTGGTATTAGATGACCAAATATGGGGTGATTCTGCGGGTCTCCATCAAAAATTGTAGATGAATTAATGTTCCGTAGGTATTCTTAGCAAATTTGTCAGTACTGACTTCTGATGTACTGAGGGTTTCAGTTGCGATACTACGTAGAGGAGTGTTGGGCGACTTGAAATTTGGAACAACCCTTTCGTAAAATTCAAAATACTGAGGAGAGAACATCAGTAGTGGATTGACGGAACGCAGATGCACGTTACTGTTACTCACGCTGTGCTGACGCTACTAACTGATGAGGCATTAACAAGAGAATCACAACTGTATCGTCCACGGCAATTCGGTTTCTGATTATCCCTTCGGAAATATGGATCCGTTTTTTTCGCTGTAAAACAAGCCGAAATTACGGTTTATCCTCGTACTTCAGAAGATTGAGAGATTGCAAATCAAGTACTTCTAATGACGATGCTTTAACATTTCTTGACCGTGTTCACCGTGTTAGCAGTCAACATTCAGATAGACGGCAACAGCTGGTGTTTAATGTGTCGTCTCCCATGGGAACTGATTTGCTCTGGGTGGACAGGAACGAGATTTAGTTTGTCATCCAGATAATGTTATCATGTTCAGAAAGGAATATCAAAGCTATTGCTGTAGTTATTCGGATTGGGCTTCAAGGATGAAACTGTAGTGGTAAATTTTTGTTATTTATTTACATTTGCTCTAGTTATAATTATGATTTAATAAGAATCGATGTATAAAATGTCTTCCCTTGTACTACCATGAGTGATGTAGCTTATAAAAATAATTAAATACTATGTGTGAAGTGATTTGTGCGACTCGAATAATTTATGAGTAGCCCTCTTTTTATATAGTTTCCCATAGCTCACTGTGCTGATTTAGTATTCAAGTTCTATAGACACTTAAGGTTTTTGTAATTCTAAATTTTTCAAGATTTGTTTTTTAGTTTTTTAGTATCACTAGTGTCACTTTTACTTGTCGTATCCTTGTGACAGGAAAGCTTGTTTTCGAACTGCACGCGCGTTACTGTCTTCAGTTGTACTCGCATTTGAATCATCATCTCGCTCATAGTGTGATATTCTTTAAAAATATTCTCTCTCGCAGGTTCTATTCGCACTGACGGTGGACAAGTTCGACCGCAAGTTCCGGCCTCAGAAGCGCGACCTGGTTGTGACCGACTCGTCCCTCTGGCTTTTTGGGCGCGAAAAGGCGAAGACTGGCCCCTACAAAGGGCAGTACGTGGAGGCTGTCAAGAGGAAGCTCCCTCTGCAGCACATTAAGCAGGTGATTAGGTCTTGCTTGTGGTATTCGTTAGTTCACTGTGAACGTCCCACTCCTGCGCGTCATGTAACTTTCACCTAAGGCAACATCGACGAATCTTCGTTCAAGTTGTTTATTAGTTCAATTTTATCTGTTGAATTTTTATTGTTGATAAATTGAGATATTATTAATGTTTACGTCTGAATGTAGTAGATCAACTTCGAGTCGCAGGTTAGTACTCTAATTCTTAAATTATGTTTTGCTTGCTCTGTGAAAGTTCAACATTAGCGCTGACTCAGTGTTGGTCGGAAGTGAGGCAACTGAGAGCTCCTTTCTCTCTGCAATACCTTACTTTCTGGAATAAGAATACCATCTCAAACGAGAAAAATCTCTTGATATACTACTTCATGATATTCAAAGTCAATGTTGTTAGACCAACATCGTCCTATAGGATGTACTTATGATGTAATCCCATTGTACTTGTGAAAAAAAGGTGTTCAGTTGTATTTTCTGAGCAAGTTTCTCCTGAAATATGGTAGCTAAATTTTCTAAGTTTGATCGTTGTGCTGGCAGATGGAGCTATCGCGCTGCCAGGATGACTTCATACTTCTACACGTGGCGGACGACTACTCGTCACTGCTGCTCGTGCCTCTGAAGACAGAGCTGCTCCTCGTGTTGTCCAGGGCCCTCACTGCCCTCGGACACGGCCCCCTCAATGTCTCCTTCTCCAACAAGTGATTAGTCAAACAAACTTTAATCCTTATACGCTCATAATTTTATTATTGCCTGGATACAGAGTGTGATGCGTACCAAAAGGGGAATATCATTGTTTCGTATTTGTGCAACGCAAAAATATTTTGCAGTCAATGGAAAACCACCCACACGAGCAACGCTCGTCTCGCCCATTTAATGTAGCCTAATGGGAACTAATGAAATGGCGGCCAAGCTAATGTAACGTAGGAGTGCTGGCTCTGTCTTCATACGATTAAGTATGTTCATGAAACGAGTATTGTACTGGTATGTAGCTCGTGCGCTAGCTTGATACTTGGCCAAACCGAATCATTTCCACACGCTCCAGCCCCTGAGGTGCTAAGAGTATTTTTCCTGGGGGATGGAAGCATGATTTTTGGAGAGAGCGACATCTGAAAAATGGCTCACTCAAGGAATATATCATAAAATGGCATCGTACTGAATAGAAAGAAAAAATAGCGTTACTCTTTTTTTCTATTTATTTTACCTCGTTTCATCAGTTTTTTTGTCAAATTGGAATGATTTTTAATACTTGCGAAGAGAAAGTTTTATGCAATTCTTTAAGATGTCCAGATTAGGAGGGTGATCATACTGCACAGTTTCATAAAGACATGAGCAAATATTGTTGCAGCTCTGTGGTGTGGTGGGCTGCACCGATGATTAACCAATCGTAACAAGTGGTTCAAGTCGCGGTAGGGCAGAAAAGAACCTGTCATAACAGGATGTTTGTGCTTGTAACGAATTATCCAAGGAATTTTTTTTTGGAAGTTCACTGGGATGAACGCAAATACCTGCATGGATCGTTCACGTTGGCCTCGTCTTTTTGTTCATATAATTAGGTTTTTTAAAATTTTTTCGTGGAAATAATTTGCTTTACTCATATTGTTGGCCACCGTACGTAGGACGGCTAAGTGTGTGTATGTGCTGATGTCGTCTGAATTTCAGCGCATCTTAGAGGCGCAGCTCACCTCACGGCTCCGGCCGCACATCACGGCACCTCAGGTCGTCTGAGATGCGTGCCACAGTGTCAGCCAGCTCACTAAATGTGCAAATTAATTAAAGGCTAATGGATGTCACTTAAATGCCCTGAGTTTCCATCTGTTTACAATTTGTTGTGTCACAAACTTATGTGAATAAAGTTTTGTCTTCTATGAGATCTCACATGACCTAGCAGTTAGGACCCAATACCAGAGATTGCGGCTGGCCCATGAAATTCTCTTCGTTACATCTACCGTTAGTCAGTTAGCGAATTCGATTCTGCTGCCGATGATTGAATTTCAATATTAGGAATATCTTTTCTGTTGAGCAGTTTAACTACGAAGGTTATAGTAAAGAAGAACTTAAAAATCATTTTAATGAAACGTTTCAAGCCTCAGCTCATCATCAGTCATATCTGCAGGTACAAAAGATGCATGCATTGAATAAAAACACGACAGAATCACAAAATTGTTCATCCATCATGTATTCAAACCAGTGTCTAAATAAAACAAAGACATGACATAAAAACTGATTAAATCTAAATATCAAAATTTCACTAACCAGTATCGTAAATGTGAGTTAGAACGGAAAATAAAAATATAAGAGTACAACTGAAATGCAGAACGGGCATAGGTCAGCTTACTAGCGAAAATAAAATCTAACCAAAGATAGAGAAAGACTATCTTTGGCTAGATTTTATTTCTGCTAGTAAGCTAACCAATGACCGTTCCGCATTTTAGTTGTACTCTCATATTTTTATTTTCCGTTCTAACTCACATTTACGATACTGGTTAGTGAAATTTTGATATTTAGATTTGATCAGTCTTTATGTCATGTCTTTGTTTTATTTAAACACTGGTTTGAATACATGAAGGATGAATAATTTTGTAATTCTGTCGTGTTTTTATTCAATGCATGCATATTTTGTACCTGCAGATTTGACAGATGATGAGCTGAGGCTTGAAACGTTTCGTTAAAAATGATTTTAAAGTTCTTCTTTGCTATAACCTTCGTAATTGAATTCCATTTTAACTGAATTTGTTTTTGGTGTACATACCAGGTTCATTGCTATGTCCCCCATTCATTTCATAACTTTGAAAATTTCATGGACTCCATCACTTGAAAATAGTAAATCAAAAGTTTCCATTGAATGCCAAGTAAATTACAGGATTACATGGAGTAATTTTGAACGTTACAATTCTAAACGCTTCCTAAAAATTTTTTATAGAGTTCCAAGCTAAAAGGGATAGAAACAGCGCAGTCTACGAGTTCAATCTCGTTCGTTTTTATGACTCGCGGAGATATTTTTGAAGTGTCATAATGCTGTAACCTTTATGTATACAGAATATATACTTTTAAAAAAAAATTTAGATTGACTCGTTTTATACTTGCAGCATGAGCTACACAATTCGCAAGACCGGATGGGGTGGTGGAGGCTCACGCAAAGTCAACTTCAGCAACTCGGGTGCCGTTGACCATCATGAACTGAAGTCCAACGCTGCCACCGGGACGCTCAATGTCTACATTAGCAAAGGCCTTCCTGCTAACTCGAGTGAGCGAGCGAGCCAGATTTACTGGAGTTCTTTCGTTTGCGACCTGATGCATTGTATACACTAAATTTTGTAAATTTACCTTCTAATAAAAAATTCTCTTGACTATTTTAGGGTGGTTTTTAGGTGGTATTTCTGTAGAAAAGGGAGAGTTCTGTTGAGAAAATATTTATTTCTGAGAATGAGAAAAACTTAGTTCAAACGTGGGGTAGTACTTGATAACGCCAGTGAAGATACAGTCGAAGAAGCATTGTTAAGTGCAACTGTTCACAGATTCTTCACAATTATTTCTGCACACGTTCGCATTTGAAAGATGGGAATATTTTTCACTTATCGTTTCATTTACAGGAGTCAGACAGCGTGAGTGAAATAATCTCAAAAGCGCATATATGAATTGGATTTTTGAAATTTATAGAAATTTCTACTCGCAGTTTTGTGATAAGTTCAGATTAATCTTGACGTTATAAGGTTGACAAAACATCAACTCGATTATTTTCAATAATAGCTTTGAAAAAAAAAAAAATTTGAATTATGCGACGATTTTTGACAGAACTCTGGTGCACTGTGAAATTGTTGAAAAAATCGTGCCTTCAATTCACAAAGTTGACCTAAAACGCAGTTTTTATGCTTGTCCATTTTCATTTGCTTTTCATTTCTCATCTGCCGTCGGCTGTCATTCATTAGCCGTCGGCTTGCATTCGTCCGACATTGACTTCCATTCCATTGATGCTCCGCTGCTGTCATTTCTCCGTTGTGCATCTCCTTTCATTGACCATCTTTTAAGTCATTCTCATATAAAACACAAAAATTTCCAAACCTCGATTTTTTATTGTACAGAACCGTCAGTCGCTCCCGTGGACCCCGAAATTCGACAGCTGGCCTCTAAGTTCCGAGAATCTTACCCTGCTGGCCAGCGCTCTGCGTACACCCACAACAATAACAACGTAAACTCAAAGCGATCTGCGTTTAATAATGATGTAAAGCCAGCAGTGGGAGATGGGGACGGTTACAATCCCATTCAAGGCAAGCTGAACCCGATCGCAAAGGGTATTCAGCAAGTCTCGAAGCGCACGTCTGTTATCAAAGGTAACCGCATCGTGCCTCCTCCGCCGGACGAGCCGGCACCCGCCAACCAGCCTTCTATCGCCACCCGAATTTCCCGACCGCCTCCTAAGAAGCCTCTTCCTCCCAAGCCGGTCACTTTGCCCAGAGTTAGGGCCCTGTACGGGTAAGTACTGCTTATTCTTAGTGCTTTTGTGAGGAAAATATTCATAAATAGGTTCAAACACGATCGAAGGGCAATTCACCTGAAGTGTTCAATTTTTCTTGTGACAATATTTGATACGCAAGCGATTGTGTTGTTTCTGAAATTGCTGTCCATCCAAAAGAAAAATTTTCTATACTTCTGTTTTACAGCTGCCTAAATAGTGTCACAGCAGTTTTATTACAGTGCAGTACAGGACATGTGTGTATTCGAGTTTTTATCTCATAACTACTATGACTACTTGATTTCAAGATAATCCTTTTGAAGTAAATTCGAAGCCCACAATTTGGTTCCAAATCGTTGTTTATTGCGTTCAATGAGTTTGTCGCATCATATACGATGTTGGTCTTGTGATCAATTCGTGCAGGTGAAACTGTCTTTCACTTCAGGTACTTCTTACAAAGTAGACTGTGCAGTGAATATTTATTTGAACGATCAAAGTTGTTATTTCTTCCGAGGAATATGCTCCTGGTTTTGTAGATCTGTATTACAAATTTTTCAACATGTTCTTATACTTTGTTGCACTATGACACTGTTAGTTACGTTGTTAAGTATTTCATTGTATTTGCGTTGATTCACGTTTTGTTACGCTGTTGTATATTTAATATTCTTATACATTTTGTTATACTGTTACACATTTAATATTCTTATATATTTTGTTCTATTGTATCACTCTTGGTTACCATGATGCACACTTTGTTCTGCTCGCCATTGCTTGAGGTTTCCAATGATTTTCTTCGTAGCATTTTTCTTCCCAATAACTCCCTCAGAACTCAGGATTTACAAATTTACTCACTGGGGAAGCAAGGCGTAAGGCAACACCCTGCAGTATTATGTTAAACGCTCGGTTTATTGCGTGGGCAGCATAGGTGCTCTTTTTAAATTACTCTCGAATAATATGATAGTGTTATTCTCGTCTCAATTAGAAAATGCGTGAGAGTCCGAGCTGAGAGTTAGGTAGGCCTTCGTTCTGTTGAAATAAAATGATTTTTGTGATGTTAAAACCTCCTTTTTCCGGTTCACTGATCTCCTGTTTTTCAGCACCTACTACTTTCTTCTTCAACTTTTTTGTTTTTTCAAGAACTTCTTTCTTAACTTACCGTTTTCATGCAACTTGTGCATAAATTCCGCGTTCCCTTAACTCGTGCCTACATCCTTCCTCTCGTTGAACATCTTTGTTGTGGTAAGGGATGTCAAAACTTTCTCACAATCAATCGAACAATCTTGACCTAATAAGGTTGTACATTCTTTTACTTGTATTGAACAGGACGTTTATCGAATTAATTTTTTTTATGGAAAATATGCTAAAACTATTATTGGCATTGTACTCAATGGTTTGGTTGCATCGAATATTTTGAACCCTGCTTAGTTTCAAAATACACAATTACAAAACATATTCCATGAAATGCACGAAAACTTGACCTCTCTTCACGTTACTGAAAGATGGCGAGGATAATATTTAGAGTATGGTTTTCTTGCCATATGCTTCGAGAAGCTGAAAATTAAATTTTTTCTTTACTTGGCCCAGGTTGAGATTAACAAAATTTAATCAAATATCTATCCAAAATATTTGGTGATGTTTTATTTAGAGAAGAAAGGAAAAACGGTTTACTTGAAAATTTTTATACATGAAATGCATTACGACGGATTTTATTTTAAAAATTTATTAGCATCAAGGTATTGAATAGGATAAACCATATGAGGTAAACAGCAGCTGTGGCTGGGTTTAAATATACAATTGTGAGAAACAAATAAAAATCCATTCCTTTGAACATTTTACCCTAGAGACGAGGATTGAAAGCTAATAAATACTGGAAACACTATTGGAAATGCCTTGCATGGAGGATGTTCGATACATGTTGCGAAAGAAACACGGTATTGAAGACATACTAAAATACCGTCCCATATTAACAGAGAACCTTCAAATTCTTTCTCCATGGGCCCTCAGAGTCTGATGTTTTAAAAAAATGGTATTGTTATCTTCCTAACAGTGCTGTTAGGCTTCTCTGAGATTTGTGATGGGGTATCCTATTTAACTTTTTTATGTTTATCCATTTGACCAAATGTCTTCAGTTGTTGAAGCAAGGGTTTTTATTTCTTTCAATCTTGTAAAAAGGTTTTTATTTGATGGTGTGGTCATCTTTCTGGTGTTCCTGCGGTTGTTCAGTGGAGAACTTGTTCCCTTTCGCCAATGTTTTGTAAAGGTTTGCTGTCCAAGTCAAACATGAAACATTTTAATTTGTTTAAATGTCCGTGAATTTTGGTTACTGATTTTGCTTCTCGGCAGCATTTGTCTCTTTAATGGTTCTAAGGTAACTGCCTACCGGACAATTGTGAACGATTTCTGATTAGTTTGTACCTAACTTGACCATCTAGCCTAACCTAACGCCACTTAGCATAATTCAACCTTTACTAACCGAAGTTAATAATTTTATTTTTGGTACTTGAATACTGCTTTTTTATTCAATGAGGACGAAGTTTCTTACTAAAGTACAAATAGCTTTATAACAAGGTTTTTAGTAATAATAAGTTTAGTATTTTACAATAGTTTCGACGTCAGATTTTTGCAGTGAACAGAATTAAATTTTGGGGTTTGAATTAGTTACGGAAATTGGGGGCAATAATTGTCCGGATAGGCAATTGTCCTCTTGTTCACTTTAATAACGATTTATCCCCAGAATCGAAATTACCGTCGTTTCTAAATGAAGCCGAACACTTCATGGGACATTTCTTCACACTCATAATTTCGTAGTATATTTTTTGACCACCATTGTGATCCTAACAACTTCCTTCAACAATGGTTTCTTGTTAGTTCCTTAGGTTTTGTGGTTGGTATAGTCTCAACCGATTTATATGAGAAGTAGAAAATCGTGCAGAAATTTCGAGTTGGAGAATGGATTTATTTACTGATTACAATAAGCTATGAACCAACTTTCTTCAGTCGGGAGTCTTTTTGATTTGCTCAAGTTCTCGCGCGTGAGTTCATCTTAAACACGGTAAAAGTTCTGGTATACTTAAACCAATTTTGATTTATTGTTAAAAAGTTATCAAAATCCAAGTACTATGTACTGTTCCTATGCGTAGGATATTCTGCATTACAAAACATGTGCATGTATTCCTATTTTTCTACAGTTCATACTCAATAGTCCTATCTTTTCGTTCTCGTGAGATTAACTTTTTTTGTAGCTAGGGAGTCTTTATTTAACGACAATGATAGAAGACTCTCTACAATGATTAGTCTTGATTGGAATGATAACATATTGATGTTAGAATAGTTCATTTCACTTATATTTTGACCATCAATTAACTAATCTTATTTGATTCATAAAATTAAATGAACCACTTTGCCTGCACGTCCGAAGTACAGACTTTACTTTATCACACAAACTCTGCTTGCTGGAATGATCATCAACAAATTCGAAATATTTCTGCGTGGTCAACTGAATTTCCTGAATTATTTCTCAGATACGACGCGCGGGACGCCGGTGAACTCTCCTTCAACGCTGGCGACATCCTCGAGCTTGTCAAAGAAGGTCAGTCCCGTGCATGCATTTACTTGCGTGTTCGTGGCGGTCATGCGCTCGAACGCATGTGCGTGAGGACGTGTGTGAGTGTTTGTGCTCGTATGAGTGTGTGTGTATGTGTGTGTGTGTGTATGTATGTACACATGCGTTCCTGTGTGTGTTGCGTATCCAAGTGTTTGTGTGTTCGGGAACGTTCACGCCCTTGTAGTTGGGATTTTGAAAACATCGTAATGGGCTGCTGATGACTGAAGTATACGATTTTAGTGCCTGTGATTTTCTGGAAAATTGACAATAACGAATTGGCTGACCATTAGTAATAACGTGGCCATCATAGCTATGAGATTAATTATGAAAGCCATCATCGTCTATTTATGATTAACATAATTTTCATGTTTTTTTGACTAATGTTTTCAAATTTGAGCTTCTTATAAATACCTAAAAACTATGTAGACCAGGGGTTCACCACCTAAGGTACTCGCACCCCCGTGTGGGAGCGAGACGATATTCCGTGTGGGAGCGAGACGATATTCCGTGGGGTGCGATAAAAGTCCAAGTAAATTATAGGATATGGGCTATATGTTGGTATTTTTATTTCAGGAGGTACGAGGTTCTGTTGAAATTTATTTAGGGGTGCGTCGCGAAAAAAGTATAGCAATCCCTGATGACCCTTGCCTAACTTATTTTTACCCAAAATTCAGCCATACACCTGATTTTGATGCTAACTCTTCGACCTTAAACTCACTAACAAATTATTTTTTAATTGAACTGAACCAAAGTCGACCTGACGTAACTTAACCTCGACCTAAATATCGAAAGTCATGCTTGGCGCTACCCGACATCGGCGCCGGCTTGCCTCCTGAAATGAAATTTGTGTGTAGAGGCGACAGTCTTCTTCTCGGCACGCCCAAACACCAGCGGTTTGCGGGTGGTGGTTATAGGAAATAGCGGATGTTTTAAATAGAAGATGAGGAAAATATTAGCAATAAAAATGCAATTGTCACCTTATCATCAACATTTGTACTGATGACTTAATGACGCAGATCCGTCGGGCTGGTGGACGTGTCGACTGAAAGGCAAGGAAGGCTTCGCACCGGGCAATTATGTGGAAAAAATGTAAAATGCCGCGTATTTCTTTTTAGACCATTGAAAATTATTCGCTCTCTCAAATAAATACGTCCAATAGCGATTTCTTTAGTTGCCTGAGAATTGAGAACCAAAATTGCTCGCTCTTATATCTGTATGACTTTTTCTTACTAGTGCATCCGAACTTTATATTTAAGCTCGTGAAACTAATAAATTGCTTAGAAAATTGGGTATTTGCAGTTTTTAGTTCAATTTTCAATAAAAGTAACATATATAATTCAAACGTGGTCTTTTACCAATGATTTTACATTCTTATAGTTTTAATCCCTCGTGGAGGAGAAATGTTCAGTTTTTCTGTTTGTGATTTCTGGTTTGTACGTCACAATGTCTTGGTATTTGTCAGGGATTTCGGTGAAAAATTTGAAAGCGTAAAACCAGACTTGGTGTCATATTTCAAGGATCTGTAACCCATTGCTTCACGACTATTGCCTGTGAGTATTGAACCCCTAAGTAATGTTCGGAACAAATATAAATGAGATCAATGATTTTAGAGTAGAAATGTTTTTGATTTGAGTTACAATTTTTTCGTATTTCTTCATGACCACGTTCGGTAAGTTTTCTGCCATGCAGTGTCGATTTAACGTATTTTGGTCTGTAATTTACTGGCCAGTTGCAACCTGTCAAATAATTTGCAGTATCGGTTCCGTTAGGTTGATAATTTTTTGGTTGGCAAATTATGTAGAACTATCTTTTGTTAATATTCAATATTTGATGTGTAGTGTGTATTTAATTTAATAGTAGTCAGAATTTTACCAAAGGTTTTTAATGACATGTTTTTTGATGGTTTTTTAAATAGTGCCTGGCATACATGAACGTCTGAAAACGATACTGATGAGTAAAAATGGTTTCTGTTGCTAATATGCGTGAGTTGCTTTTTTCAAATTTTACGCTACTCTTTGAGGGCAAAAGTGATAGCCTTTACTAGTTTGTTAATGGAGACAGTAGGATTGGGATGTATGTAAAGTTATTTCAACACCTTAAAAATAAGTAAAAAATACAGAATAACCATGCTTTAGGTTGTAAGCATTGAATAGAAATTGAACATAGTTTAAGTGGTTGGGGAGGCTTACACTAACTTTTAATCTAATCTGAGCGTAGGTAATCTTATCAAAACATTCTACAAGTTAAGTTAAGGACAAAAACGACGGTTGTTGTAATTTTGTGATTGAAATTCATCGCACATTTCAAACGCACGTTCCGTTGTCGAAATGCAATTACTTCATGTCTTTTGGCTCGGGGACTAGGCTTATGATTAGTGCGTTCAAACTTCACTTTTTGATTTTTGCCTGAAATCGCTTGTAGTTTCATATTAACTTTTCGCTTAGTGCTGAGCCTGTGGTGGTGGTGGTGGTGGTTAGTAAAAGTGGAGAAAGCGTTTGAGTTGTGTATTTAATGGTACTAATACTCAAATTCTCGCTCTTTGATCTTGTCGTTCATCAAACTTGGCGACTTTGCGCCGTGATGTTTCACTAATACACGCCCTGTTGAGTAGTCCACCAATGATTACTTCTTTGGCTTTTTTGCGACGTTCGTTTATGAATAGGGTTTTAATCTCTCATCGGAAAAACACATCACTGTTTTGAGAAAAAATTCTGGCTTCATCAAGAGATATATCAAGAACTTTAAACGAGAATCAGTTTAGCAGTCTTCTTTGAAGTAAATTTTTTTTGTAAATTTTCATTTAATGAACTTGTGTTTACCCCCCAGTCCAGCGATCACTTTAAGTTCCATTGATATGGCAGTCGTTAAATTTATGTTACTTTCTTTTTTCTAATAATTGCCTTTCTATCGGAATGAACTGCATTTGGCTATCTAACTTCCATTACAGTAGCTAATGTAAAATATTTTGTCCTATGTTAGCCCATAAGCTATCACTGTTGTGGATAAAGTTGCCTGTGGTAATGTAGGCAGAGGCTCCGTGCAAGGAAATTATTTTGGTTTCACCTACAAAACAAGCTTCTTGTATTTGGGTGAGCTTTAACTTCAGAAGGAAGTGTCGCGATATTTTTCTGAAAATTCCCCGTAGTTTTTGATAAATGCAACCGACGTTAGTTAAAATCGCATGAGAGAACAATTCGTCGTCCTTATGTTCTGGCAGCCGCATCTACAATATTCAATTTTCTTTCTGCTCTGAGCGTCATAAAAGACATAGGTAGCTAAGAGGTTTGAAACCTTGCTGGGCTTGTATTCGTATTTTTCTTCTTCCTCCTCCTGTCACGATGATCGTGAATTTGTCGACTTGAAGTAGAAGAGAGAAGGAATTTGGTGAGCAAGCTGCGTCCAAGTTCTCATTCACTCCATGTAATACTTAGCGAAAGGTTGTCCTGAGAAGGCTTGGTTTATTGAACGCATTTGCACTTAGATATCTCTTTCATGGACATTGATTTTAGTCAGCATTTCAATGTACATTAGCTTACTTTAATAAATTACTCAGGCGTCTCGCAGAAACTGCCAAGAAAGTAGCAAGCTTGGAGTTTGAACGACGAAATTTGTTGTTGCTGTCAATGAAGTGAAAATCATAGATTAGTGCGCTTTTAGCAGAATTAGATAAGGATTTAACTGTATGTCTAAGCATTCCACGAGTCAGTAAATAGCCTGCCAAATACGTGCTAATACAGTGTAAATATGAAATTTTAGAAAATGGTTATTTTATCTAATAAATATATCGTGACGAAACGGTACTCTATTTATTCCACGGTTGTTATTACGGACGCTTCTGTTTCGTTCATCTATATACTGTTCGAGCTGTCACGTTTTTAGAGCGCAGTTCCGTGCTTTCAGCTAGTGACGATGAAACATCAACCATTTTAACAAAGTCCCTTGGCATAGCAGAGTCTAATCAGTATTTATTTCATGTCCATTGTGTGCGCAGAACCCCCATATAAAAAAAAACACGGGCACTGTTCGTGAGGCCCGCTTGTGTTCTGAACGAAATAGAACTTTGTGGTACCGATACAATTTTTCCGTAATTAATCCATGGTAAAGAAAATAGAACATACTTTTTAAAAGTGAAATAGTCAGCAGGCGAAAAATAATTAATGAACTAATTAAATTACCAGTTACTACAAGCATCCCAAACTAAACCAAGTCAAAAGAGCCAAGTCTCATAAGACGAAGGAACCATTTAGTGCAGAATTCAGGTGACAAAAAATCTGTCAACACGGTTTATCCTCGCATCGAATGCATAGAAATGCCAACATCGAGAGAAGTCGATGAAGCAAGATAAAATTAAATAAGTTCTGAAAAAAGAACTGGTGAACCAAAATTTGAATTCGTCGCGTAGCAAAAAAAAACTTTCCTATTCTAACAAAAGGTTTCAGTACGAGACCTCGCATTATTTCCCTGAGAGCGCAAATAATGAACTAATTTCACTCACAGACAGCTAGTAAACGATCAATTGGGTAGAAATAAACCAGGAAAAACTTATTTTTATTACTATTACAGAACTTTTCATTATTTAAATACTTACACTGACGAGCAACAAAGATTCTTATTTGGTCTTAACAGTAATATATTAAACTCTGAACATGGAACATTAATAGAGAAATATGTAAAACTTTTCCGTAATAAAATGAGTTAGAATTTTGGAACACCCGAGGCGGCCACGGAAGATTATGTCTCGAGGTGTCCGCCTTGTCAATTTTCACGCCGCCTTTATTTCAGCTAGCGCAGCTGCGCCCTCGGTTCTGGTGGCGCCCACTGTAATGCTCACAAATCTGACTATTAACACTGGATTTTATTTTACCTATACTGATTCAAGTCAAACCCAATAGGCGAGGATTCGATCAATCGTTATTTTTTCAGAATATTGGCTTGAAAGACAATTTCACACCATAACATGCCGGTTTAAGAAAAGGCTTTCCCTTCTGTATCCCGGACATCGTAACACCGAAATGGGTCGTAGAAATGAATCAGAACAAGCACTTAAAAATGAGATCTCAATGGTTAAATTGTGAATAAAAAGCCAATTGTTAATTTTACCATAAATGAGAAACGAGAAAATACCTAAGCACGCATAGATACCGTAATTATGTACAACGAGCAGCATGATGGTTCTACAAAAGCTACAGTCCTAGAAAAATCGCAGAATCCATTTTGTGAAAACACCATGGTCGGCACTCTCAAAAAGCAGCCACCTTTTGAGACAGGTCGCTGCTTACAACGCTTTCGTATCTATGGCCCCACCAATCAATCATAGCAAGTCCACACGAAAAACAAATTGCAATATATTTTTATATAATGAAAACAACTGGAAAACGATGCCGACGACGGTCGACAGCCCAGAATATTAAATGAAGAGGAAGAAACGAGAATAGTACCTACACCGTTCAAACTAAGCCGGAATACCTGCTACTATCAGAATTAATACAAACGTTGCTTATAATATTGAGGTGCTGAGTGAGATGCAACCAGTCAGTGATCGAACTATCATTCTGAGGAAAATTGAATAAATAAAGACAAGTTAGTTTAAGCCTGCCTAACCGTAACAATGGCGTTCCACAGAGAGGAAGGATGAAGGTAGCTTTTACGAAGGAGTTAAGGAAACTCAAAATCTATGCACAAGGTGTGTTCCCATAAAATCCCCAGCGTAAAGGAACAGCAGGATAGAATATAGTTAATTAAACATGACAAAGTGGAAGAAAATAACAGATGCCTGAAAAACATGACGAAAATGGTGCGAAAAGCTCGAGGATTGGCCGACTGCGTAACTCCATACATTTTCACAAGTCGTCCTACCTTATCCTCCCCTGCGCAGCGTACCATTTATGATAGTTTCCTCATTGGAAAATGTTTATTATAACCACCTTAAGACGATTTTGATTGATCAGAGAAAAGACGAGTTGTGCTCTGTAGAGTTTACCCCTCCGAATTAAAATAGAATACGTAACAGCGCACTTACTCCTGCGTGCAGCACATATGGGCAGCAAGTGTACTCGCTGATTGAAATTTCCTCGAATAAAAAATGAAGATTAAATCTAGAAAATTGCCGGTCGTCCAGTAGAAGTGTGCCGAAATAAGCCGCCATTTTCTGGACATGCAAAACGGGGAAAATTTATTAAGTAGAGCAAAAAAAAAGTAATCGACGCAAAATCGGTTGCTGCGTTCAAAAATAGTTTCTAAAAACTTAAAATGCTAATTTTATCAAACTTCTCACACATGTGCTTCACCCACAGTTACAGCGTAATTGATGGGGTTGTTTCAGTGAGAACTATTTTCAGCTCGAAGGAAAATTTTCAGCCGAAATTTTCAGCGTCTCAGTACACTGTCATGCAAGCAAAAAAGCGCACGTTTTCCGAACGGACGGAAAGGTCAACGAAAAAAGCCATCACCAAAAGTTCTTATGGCGTGAGTCGAGGAAGCTTTTTTCTACAATCGAGTAAGTTCGTTTCTTGTTTAGGTAGGTGATGAGTACAACTGGTAAAAAAAACTGTTCTTCTCTAAAAAAATGTTCTACATACCTCCGAGAAGCGTTTATTCCCTGAGTGCAACTCATACTCAGATGGGATAAAGTAATCGAAAATTAATAGGAGCATAGAAGTGGTATTTGGTTGTAAACTCATACGACGTAATACAGCGGACCTTTCCTGTTTTGATTGTCAAATGTTTTATACAATAATTATTTAAAAGCGTCTAACTTAATATAGCTACCAGTTAAATATTACACCTCAACTCTTTATCGAACGTGAAACTAAGAATGATGGCAGATTTCTACAATTGCTTTGCACAGAATAAGGGAACAAAAATGCAGCACAGTTAAAATGGCACCCACGTGGTATGAGCAGAATCTACATGGCAGATACTTCCACAGGCGATTGAGAAATATTCAAGAGGGGGCCAATTAGAAATAATTAAAAATTAAGGCAAGTATGCTCAATTTATTCTTCAAGAATGAGACAGGCGAAAACCCATGAGGCGATGCGGTGCAGGAGGGGTCAAACGATCCAGACACGCGTCCCGTGGAGGCCAGTAACACTCTTAAGTTCTTCGAAAATTGTGAAAAACTTAATTGATCTAGTTTCAGCGCAAAACATACAGTAGTGCAGTTCAATTTTTTCAACGAATTACAACGCACTCCTAGGCAAGAACGTCGCGAACAAGTACACTAGAACTCCTGTAACTGGAACACGTGTGATATTTTAGGAACAGTGGGCTGTTCAAGTGTAAGAAAGTAACTGTCGCAGTCACAATAAAACAATTTTCTCACCCATTAAAACACTAACGTCTAAGTTTCATTTACTTTGTTTAAAATTTCACATTTGTCAAGCAATATAAATTTACTTATTTTTTTGTGATGAACTATACGCCATTATTTTGGAGACATTGACAATATTATACGTACTTGATTTATAACATATTCTGTGGGGTCAAGAAAATAATTAAATGCATGGACCATATGAAAATAATGGTAATTTATACTATTTCAATACAATACACCTTCAAAACAACAATATATGTGAAATTCAGATTACGACGAAGATGCTTGAGTTCGCAAGAAGTTGTTAACAGTTGAACACGACCAGCTACAGGAAGTTTGAGTATTTTCGAGTTTCAGAAGTTCAAGTACACTTGAAAACCAACAAAACTGTGGAAAAGCATAATTCAGGAAAGTTCTCTTAATACCACACTGTGAGAAAGTAATTTTAAGTAATACATACATATACCAGGCCTCTCCTCCCTATGGGAGGGTAGCCGACAGCAGGCCACAAACACCCTTAGTCACTAGGATGCGAGAGAGGCAGCACTAGCCGCACCAGAACTGCCAGGATCAGCAGCAGCCCAGCACAACCACCTTCCACAGTCAGGCCCTGTCTCACACCTGTCACATCCCTGTCTCACACCTGTCATAACTGGGAACCACTCACCTCATTCCCTACTCTCACACACGCTCTGCTGTCAATATAGAAACTCTTGATCGCATTCAACAGTCTTTCACCCACTCCATACAAACTCACAACTTGCCACAGAGCCTCACGGTCCACTCTGTCATACGCCTTCTCTAGATCCATAAAAGCCCAATATACATCTTTACCTTTTGCCAAGTATTTTTCATTTACCTGCCTCACAGCAAACATTTGATCCACACAACCTCTGCCACTTCTAAAAACCACAGTGTTCTTCAGCCAGCACACGATCCGTCATCACTCTCACTCTTCCAATCAAAACTCTTCCATACAGCTTCCCAACGACACTCAGTAGACTTATACCTTTAGAATTACTGACTCATACCTGTCACCTTTCCCCTTGTACAACGGAACTACACGCGCTACTCCAATCTAACGGCACTTTACTAGCCCCAAAACACACATTAAATAAACGTACCAAC